>JAODAL010015979.1:0-82085 GCA_025379985.1 Phyllomedusa bahiana | reverse complement strand
AAACCTTAATAAAAATTTGATCAAAGCATAAACATGCCCCCCTTAATGGTACCAAAAAAAGACAAAAACCCACAACTCAAAAAACAACCCCACAAGCACTAAATATGCAAAAAAAATAAGAAAGCCTAGGGGCGTCAAATACGACAATTTTAAAAACGAAACTTTTTATAAAACTCGCTTCATTGTGAAAAGAAAAAAAAACAAAAAAAACAAAATTTTAAAATTTTTAAATCTTTGAAATTGTCCCCACCCCCATATAAAATTTAAACCCCCGTCATTTATCCCGTAGGGCCCGAAAAACCGGGTAAAAATGAACCCAAAAACAAGGCGGAACGTTTTTCCCCCCTCCTTTTCCGGGCCCCCAATGCTAAAAAAAAAACTCCCCGGAAACACCTTTGGCCCCCTAAAAAATAAAAAATAAAACCCTAAGATGAAAACCCCTGGGGGGTGGGGTTAAAACCAAAAGGGGCAACTTCTTTAAAAATTTTTTTTCACCTTTTTCAAAAGTATTTGGGGGCCCGCTTTGCAGTTTGCGACATTCCCCCCACCAAAACGGCCCAAAAGCCAAAAATTGAAAACCCCCTTTGAAAACCCCCCCATGTCCCCAAAAAACAGCAGTTTACCCCACATTGGGTATTGCCGAATTTTGAAGAAATTGCGTAACAAAATTTTTTGGGGCTTTTTTTCCAAATTCCTTGTAAAAATTAAACATTTTCAGCTAAAATTGCAGATTATTGGAAAAAAAATATTTTTTTTTTTAAACAGGGGCCGAAAAAGCTAAAAAAATTTGTGAAACGCCGTTGGGGGCCCAAAATAAATCACAAAACCTCTGGGATATATTTTCCCTTTAAGGGGTTTTAGTTTCCAATATGGGGGCTTTTTAGGGGGAATTTTTTAAGTTTTGGAACCTTAGGGGTGTCCGCAAACCCCGAAAAGGGCCCCAAAAAAAAATTGAAAAGAAAATGAGGCCCCCAATCCAGTAGGGTTCCCTCCTATTCTGGGCTTGTGGTTGACCAAAATTTTAAAACAAATTTGGGGCCCCATATGGGAAACTCGAAAACGGGAAAATCCGGGGGAATCAATATTAAAATTTTCATTACCCTGATCACAAATTTAAATGTATTCTTGTCAAAAATGTAAAAAATTTAAAATCTGCAAAAAAAGTGGAAAATTTTTAAATTTGAAATTTCACTTTCCCCTTTTCTTTTAATTCCTGTTTAAACACCAAAAGGGGTTTTTTTAAAAAAAACCCCCAAAACTGTTTTTTAATACTTTAAAGGGTTTTAAATTTTCTTTAGATTAGGTCATTTAAGGGGGTAATCTAACAAACAGGTCCAAACAAGTCACGTTAAAAACTGGAACCCGGTCCCCCAAAATTAAAAATTAAAAATTGGGAAATTTTTTTTGAAAAATTTTAAAATTTAAATAAAAATTTTTTAAGCCCCCAATTTTCGTTAAAAAAAAAAAAAATTTAAAAAAAATTTCGCCCCAAAATACAGCAGGGCATAGGAAAAAGCTAGTTATAAAAAATATTTTGAGTGGAATAACAAACGCTTCAAGCAGAAATTTTTTTTAAGTTTGAAATTGGTTTCCTTTTTTTCACGATAATTTTTATATTTTTTACAAAAAAACAATCCCCTTTTTTGGCCAAAAAAATTTTTTTCTATCTTAAAGCACAATGGGGTCACGGAAAACAAACTTTTGAATCACATGGAAAAGGTAAAAGTGTCAAAAATTTTTCCCCACATAAAAATGACCCCATGACAGAATTTAAAAAAGGGGCTCTTCAAGAAGATGGAAATGCATTAACCCGCTAAGGAAAATAAGAAAAAAACCTGGACCTTAGTTTACAGTAAAATTTTATCAAAGAATTTTTATTAAGCTCACCTCCCAAAACTCAAGGGGTCCCAGGGGCCCCCTAGTCCCTACAATAAAAATATTTTCCTCACTAGGCGTCAACCCAACGGGAACTTCAGGGTAAAGGTAGGAACTAGCAAATTTAATAACCTGCACGGTTTAAAAAAAAAGGCAGCGAGTGGCCCCCCCAAACCCAATGAATCGCCAATCTCAAATGAACTACAAAACAACGTTGGCTCTGCCATATAAAATAATTCTAAAAAAACACAAGCAAAGGTGCACACTGAAAAGGAAATATATACATCAATAAAAAAAAAATCAGGGGCACACAAAGACTAAGAAAAACCCCTCAGGTATATAAAATATTGGGAAAGCTTTAACCAAGGAAAATATGAAAAACCGGGATCTATTACAGTTTTTAAACAAAGATTGTATTAACTCACCCCCCAAAACGTAAAGGGGATCCCAGAGCAGGTGAGTCCCTACACTAAAAATTACCTCACTAGGCGCAATCCAACTGCAACTTCGGGGGTTATGGTAGGAACTAGAAATTTGAATTATCCGCACTGGTTTAAAAAAGGGCAGCTGGGGTTTTATTTTAGCTTTAGTGTGCCACTATTTTTGATTAATGTAATTTTTGCCTTTCATTGCACCTATCTTGTGTTTTTTCAGAAAAAAATTAAAAGTCAAGCCAACGTATGTTTTGTATTCATTTGAGTTGGCGATCTCTTGGCTTCGCACCAGCTCCCTTTTTAAACCAGTGCAGGATAATTCAATTAGCTGTCCTACCAAAACCCCTGAAGTTTCGTCGGGATGACGCCAAGTGAGGTAATAATTTAGTGTGGGGGTCCACCTCCGGGGGATCCCTTGACTTTTTGGGGGGTGGCTAATACAATCTTTGATAAAATACGTAAACTAAGAGTCCCGGGTTTTTTTCATATTTCCTTTTCAAAATGCTTTTCCCAATATTTCTATATACCTTGAGGTTTTACTTAGTCTTAGGTGCCACGATATTTGTATAGATGTATAAATTGCCTTTTCAGTGGCCCAAATTTTTTTTTTTTTTCAGAATATTTTAAAATTTGTGCAACCAACGTAGTTTTGAAAGCCTGCAGAGAGGCCAAATTTGGCTCCGGGGGTAAGGGGTTATTTTGCCGCCCCTTTTAAAATTTTGGTGCGCCTTATATATAACCAAGACGCCATTAAAGGGCCCCTATAGTCCTGCCCTTAAGTCCAAAAATAGGACTGAAACTAATAAACCCCAAACAATGGGTACACGGGAATTGTACCAGTCTGCAGAATACCGATAATACATCATTTACAATGAACAGTGAACAACAGAGAAACAAAACCCCCGCAAACATGACATAAGTTCTTATTGTTTCACCTTTCACCCCATTTAAAAAAAATTCTGTTTCCCAGTATATTCTATGGTATTGTCAATGACATCATTAAAAGTACATCTTGTTCCACAAAAATCAAGTATTCATACGTCTATATAGATGGAAAAATGAAAAATGATGGTTCTTGGAAGGCAGGGAGGAAAACAAAAACAAAGGGCGACAGTATAACTTGGGGGAACAGGCAAATTTTTAAGGAGCGTAGAATGCGCCAAATGTATAACCCTTTTATACCCTTCATCACATAAACAGGGCTACTAAAAAACTCTTTGACACCAGATAACTGGCACAGTCCCGTTCTTACATGTCGCCCAAAGAGTCCAAAAATGATGACCTGCTGTCAAGAAGGAATTTATTATCCTTTCCAAAATAAATTTTAAAAACTTAATACACTGCTCAAAAAAATAAAGGGAACACAAAAATACCACATTCCAGATGTCAAAGAATGAAATATTCCAGTTGCAATTCTTTATTTATTACATGGCGGAATGCGTTGAGAACAATAAAACTAAAAAATTATTAATGAAAATCATATGTCATGAATTTCTTGATTTGGAATGATCAAAGTGGAACATCAAATTTCAGACTGATCCAACTTCAGTGGAAATGCCTCCCTATGAGGCGGTGGATGTTCTCTTGAGGGATCTCCTCCCAGTCCTAGATTAAAACATCAGTCAAACTCCTGGAAGTCTGTGGTGCAATGTGGCATTGGTGGATGGAACGAGCCATGATGTCCCAGATGTGCTTGATCGGTTTCAGGTCTAGGGAACGGGCAAGCCAGTCCATAGCATCAATGCCTTCATCATGCAGGAACTGCTGACACATTTCAGCCACATGAGGTATAGCACTGTCATCCATCAGAAGGAACCCAGAGCCCACAACGGGTCTCAGGATCTCATCCCAGTACCTAATGGCAGTCAGGGTACCTTTGGCTAGCACATGAAGGTCTGTGCCGCCCACCAAAGAAATTCCTCCCCCACCATTACTTGATGGCAAGATACATAGATTCTACACAGCCAACAGGGCCTTATTAAAATTTTCTTTTTTGATGGTAGAGGAAATGCTGGGGTTGAATATATTCAAATTGATTGGGGGTGTAGGTACAGCCATTCAACAGATCCACTAAGGGAAGTAATTCTCCCTTTTTATGAATGTGAGTTGTCAAAAGGGATGTGTATTAGACCTACCAAGAAAATAGTTACTGTACATCCCGGCCTGAAATAGGTGATCATCAGAAACTAGGAAAAATAGGCCTTTTAAATCTAATAAAGCTTCAGAGGGTTTAGGTTTATAGATTGTTGCTAGAATATGGCCTGTGCTAATGGACAGGGTTTTTGGGTTCGTAAACACAGACTCAGGGCCTAAGGAAGGGAGAACAGAGATTGTGGGCATACCACTTGGGTGATGTAAACCCATAGTTTCCCCTGTGAACTACATCTAAGAACCTAGTGTAGGCAGCGCCCAAATAATAGAGCATATAGTCAGGTAGACCCACCCCTCCTGAATTTAAGGGTCTAAGTAAGAGCTCTCTGCGAATTCTAGGACAGCGGGAGCACCAAATGAACTCATTAAAGCATTGTTGGACCTTGATCCAAAATGCATTCAGAATGAAAATGGGTATCGTCTGGAGCAAATATCATCTGGAGCAGACATCAAGGAAGGGAGATAAGAGGGTCCCTTATGTAAATAAGGATATTGTCAGCGAATACCGAGCATTTAAATTCACGTTCTCCAATTGTTATTGCCCTGACTAGTGATGAGTGATTACGTTGACTATCGTCATCGGGTCGATAGTCGATATCGGCAATTATCAAGACAATTTCCGATAGTCGATAATAGATTATCGCCGTTGACCATTAAAGTCTATGGGAGAGGAACAACACCTTCATTCTTACACCCAAACAGGGGAGGAGAAGCTGTAATTAACATCCACAACAGTTAAATGGATACGTGCTAGATCTTAGGCACGACAATTAGGCAACAAGAGTCACAGAAAAAAACTCACAGACCATTCACTATCCCTGTCTTGTAGCACAGCATGACCCTTAAACCTGCATGACCCACAAATTAAAAAGTGCCAGAAGGCAGTATGATTGAACCATCATTTTACTTGAACTGGACTTTTAACTATCCCGTCCGGGAACGCACATGAGCCCCAAACCGCATGACCCCCAATATTAAAAAGTGCCGGAAAAAGGAGTCTTCAACCACCATTTTAGTTTCACTGGACATTGACAAATACCTGTCCTGTACCGCAGTATGACCATTAAACCTGTCTGAACCTCCAGATTAAAAAGTGTGGGAAAAAAGGGAGTCTTTGAACCACCATTTAGTTGAACTGAACATTGACTATACCTGTCCGGGGCCACAGTATGACCATCAAACCTGCATAAACCCACAATTAAAAAGTGCCGGAAAAAGGAGTCTTTGAACCACCATTTAGTTGAACTGGACATTGACTAGCCTGTCCTGGACCACAGTATAAACCATCAAACCTGTCTGACCCACAAAATTAAAAAGTGCCGGAAAAAGAAGTCTTTGAACCACCATTTTAGTTGAACTGGACATAGACTAACCTGCCCCTGGCCACAGCATGAGCCCCAAACCTGCATGACCCCCAGATTAAAAAAGTGCCGGAGAAAGAGTCTTTGAACCACCTTTTTAAATTTAAACTAGACATTGACATACCTGTCCTGGGCCCACTTTGACCCCAAACCCTTTCCTTTACCCCAATTTAAAAAGTGCCGGAAAAAGGAGTCTTTCAACCACCATTTTAGTTTCACTGGACATTGACTATACCTGTCCTGACCGCAGTATGACCATAAACCTGTTGACCCCCAAAGATTAAAAAGTGCCGGAAAAAGGATTTTGAACCACCATTTTAGTTGAACTGGACATTGACTATACCTGTCCTGGTCCACAGTATGGCCATCAAACCTGCATGACCCATAGATTAAAAAGTGTCGGAAAAAGGATTCTATGAACCACCATTTTAGTTGAACTGGACATTGACTATGCCTGTCCTGGACCACAGTATGACCATCAAACCTGTCTGCCCCCACAGTTTTAAAAAGTCCCGGGAAAAAGGATCTTTGAACCACCATTTTAGTTGAACTGGACATTGACTAAAACCTGTCCTGGGCCACAGCATGAGCCCCAAACCTGCTGACCCCCAGATTTAAAAAGTGCCGAAAAAGGAGTCTTTCAAAACCAAACCATTTTAGTTGAACTTGACATTGACTTTACCTGTCCTGGCCACAGCATGACCCCCAAAACCTGCATGCCCCCCCAGATTTAAAATGTGCCGGAAAAAGGAGTCTTTCACCACCTTTTTTATTTGAACTGGACATTGACTATACCTGTCCTAAACCACAGCATAAACCCAAAAAACCTGTTTGACCAACAACACAAAGTGGCACTATGCTTTTTGTACATGACTGTATTTAGTATATTTTTTGGTAACTGACATTTTTTTAAGAATTTATTTAGGGAATTTTTATTTATAGTTTTACTTAATTACATTTTGTTTTTTTTTCAAGGTGATAACATACAACATACACCCCTCCCTGCAGTTTTTAAAGGTATTTTTTACACGTGTAGAGTTTTAATTCGTCCGCACACCCCATAAGTAATAAAAATGTCCTAATTTATCCCCAAAACACTTCTTATTCAGAAAACATTTGCCCTTCCGGCTTCTGAGAGTGATTCACCAATCAATTCAATGGTTTCATTTTTCCTCCAAAACCTTTCTTCCAGTGATTAGGGGGCAGACTCCCCTGGAGATCAAATGATGCGAACCCCCATAGTGACTCCACCCCCCGAAAATTTTAAGCCTTAAATTGTGCAATTTGTGTCTAGCCTGGACCCTTTTTGACACTACTTAACCTCACAGAAATCAACTTTTTCAAATCGATTTTTTAGACAAATTTGAAGCTCTCCTGATTGCCCCTAACAGTGAGAGCCAGTGCGGCCGTCAGCCATCTGTTAACACGGAGGTCCATGCCAGGGCCAGACTTACAGGGGTGCGGTGAGAACCCTGGCTAGCGTCTGTCATCTAATAACACGCAGGTTCAGCTGCCAGGGCCGAGTTTTCAGTGGGTGTGGTGAGAGCCCAGCTGGCGCCGTCATCTATTAACACGGTAAAAATGCCCTTATGACGCAGCAACGAAAAAAGTCGTCTGAAGCAGAGTACGGAAAACAGAAGTGTGAGGTAAGACCTCCAGCCTTCCTCATACACATCAAGACCTGGGTAGCGCATGCCCCTCCGTATGAGTGCGGGCCAATTGAGCTTCACTTGGAATCTGTGGTTACGTTCCGTTCCACCCAGTGCCCTTTTACTTGGCATTCCCTTTTTTTCATTTTTACTCAACGTGCTGGAGGAAATGGTCTCTGTTTTTTTGTTCTCTGTCCGTGCTCCAATTCCATGTCCCTGAATAACCTACATCTGGTTAAGTCTTCCTGTACCCACCTTGTACAATTCAAAGGAATATTTGTACCAGCTATTTGTACATGCAAATTTTTTTATTTGTTTAATTCTAGAAAACAAATTTTTGAAATAGGATGGAATCCCACCATCTTTGTTTCCCCTTTTTTAATTGTATTAAAAAGGGTTTTTCCCCAATACAGGAATTGCTAGCTATGTTAAAGATCTTGCAAAAACAATCATTTTGCAATATGGGTCCATTAACAGTGTCCTACCATTCCTGTTTCTGACAGCACCATCACCCTTGAGCCACTCTGACAATTGTGAAGAACAAATGTCTGTTAGAAACCACATTTTTACAATAGGACCTGATCTAGCTGCATTTCCAGCAAAATGCCCCCAAAAATTCAAAACATGACCCATGAGCCACTTTTGACAATTGTCATGGAGCCACAAAAACACTGAATTTGAGGAAGGCTAATTTTACCCTGCTTAGAGAGGCACTAAACTGTATTGACTGGGACAAGGTGTTTAAAAATAGCAGAACAAAAAATAAATGGAGATCTTTAAAACATCTTGGGCGCCCACTGTGAGAGGTACATACCATATGGTAAAAAAATAATTAGAAACAGAAAAACCCAATGTGGATCAAGAGATGTAAAGGAGGCAATAAAAAACAAAAAGAAAGCGTTTCAGCTACTAAAACAGAGGGCAGTGAAGAGGCCTAAGAAGATATAGGAAAGAAAAAAAGTGTGTAAAATAAAGATAAAGGCAGCAAAGCTGGAGACAGAAAGACGTATGCAATTGAAAGTAAAACATACCCCAAAATATTTTTTAACTATATAAATAGTAAAAAGATTAAAATAGAAAATGTTGGCCCTTTAAAAAATACTGAGGGAGAGACAGTAGAGGGCGATGAGGAAAAAGCAAACCTATTAAACAATTTCTTCTCCACTGTATTTACCGAGGAGGATGAGCTTCCTGTTGAACAGAGGGATGAGGTAAACTCCAACTTAAAAGTTTCTGGTCTAACCCAGGAAGAAGTGCAGCTCCGCCTTAGGAAGATTAAAATAGACAAATCCCCAGGTCCAGATGGCATACACCCGCGTGTCCTAAGAGAGTTAGCTAATCTCATAGATAGGCCCCTATTCTTAATATTTATGGACTGTCTAATAACGGGGTATGTCCCAAAGGATTGGCGCATAGCAAATGTGGTGCCAATATTCAAAAAGGGGTCAAAAAGTGATCCAGGAAACTATAGGCCGGTAAGCTTAACCTCTGTTGTAGGTAAAATGTTTGAAGGTTTTCTCAGAGATGCTATCCTGGAGTATCTCACTGAAAATAAATGTATAACCCCATTCCAGCATGGGTTTATGAAGGATCGGTCCTGTCAGACTAATCTCATCAGCTTCTATGAGGAAGTCAGTGCTAGACTGGATCGGGGTGAGGCACTGGATGTCATATATCTAGATTTTTCTAAAGCATTTGATACGGTGCCACATAAAAGGTTGGTAAGTAAAATGATAATGCTTGGACTGGGGGAAATGTGTGCAAGTTGGTAAACAACTGGCTCACTGATAGAAAACAAAGTGTGTTAATTAACGGTACATACTCAGACTGGATCGCTTTTACTAGTGGAGACCACAAGTGTCATTATTGGGCCCTATCCTCTTTAACATTTTCTTTAAATACTTACACGGGGATTACGCAGTGAATATCGTTCTTTGCAGACGATACTAAGCTCTTAACGTAATCAACAATAAGGATAATGTTTTTTTAAAAAAGGGTTGGATTTGAGGCCGGCATGGAAATGGAGATAGGTTTAATAACAGAAAATGCAAGGTTTATCAAAGGGGGGGAGGAAAAATCCATTAAAAATGTTTACATGTTTAAAGGAAAAAACGGGGTAAAAGGACATGGAGAAGGACTTGGGAATCCTATGCACATAAACTTAACTGTAGCGCCAATGTCAGGCACAGCTGCCAAGGTAATAGGATCAGGGTTTTCAAAAAGGGCAAGAGGCACATGATGAAACATTATTCTCAATAAATCCCAGGTCCAGAACACGCCACATGTCCAAAGTGTGTAACTGTTTATAGGGCCCCCATTCTTCAAAAAAATTTAGGGATGTCTATAACGGTCAAAGGTTGGCGCAAGCAAAAATATTCAAAAGGGGTGAACAAGTACCAGAAAATAGTTAGCAAGTTAGGGTATTTAAAGGTTTAGAGAATGCACCGGCTTCGTAAAAACAAAAATTAAATTAATGTTTAAATCCCCAACATCCAAGCTTCTATGGGAAATGGGAAGATCGGTCCTGGAGTCTCAAGATTTATTTATAGTGCCATAGGTTGGTAATATAAAAGAAAAGGGGATCTCTAAAAGTGTGAAGGGAAGCAACAGGCTACATAAAAAGAAAGGGTATAATTCGTTACTATAAGACGCATTTAAACTATGGGTATTCCCAAGGGCCAGTAGGGTACTTTACATTCTTAATTCAATAACGCAGGATTCAAAAAATGATTTAACGATACAGTTTTCTTGACGTAATAAAATAGAGGAATGTGTTATTAAAAAAGGTTTCAGGAAAGTTAGGCCTGGCATATGGCAATATTTTTACTTTGATTGCCACATGGAGTGGGAAAAAATTGATTACATAAAAGGGACTGGAAAAATATGGAGGACTATGGACCTATTGGACAGTTTTTAGCCTCCTCTGGATCAACACCTTAGCATAGCAGCTGAACTGGATGGACGTCTTGTCTTTTTTCGGCCTTACAAACATAACTATGTAACTAGTGTGAACAAATGTCCTGTTAGAAACAACATTTTTTTATAATAGGAACTTAGTAATAGCTGCATGTCACAGAAAAAATGCCCCCAAAAATTCAAAACATGACCCTTGAGCCACTCTTGACAATTGTGAAAACAAATGTCTGTATAGAAACCACATTTTTTACAATAGGACCTGTATCTAGCTTCAATTCACAGCAAAATGCCCCCAAAAATTCAAAACATGACCCTTGAGCCACTTTTGACAATTGTGAAGAAACAAATGTCTGTTAGAAACAACATTTTTTTATAAATAGGACCTGTAGTATTTGTGCATTTCAAAGCAACATGACCCCAAAAAATTATAAAAAGACTTCTCAGCACTGTTAAAAATTGTGAGGAGAAATGACACCTAAAAGCCAAATTTCTGTTCCAAAGGACTATGATTATAGCTGTATCTCACAGCACCATGACCACAAAAAATTATAAAAATGACTCCACAGCCACTGTTAAAAATTGTGAGAGAGAAATGCCACTTAAAAGCCACATTTCTGTTCCAAAGGACCATGAACACTCAGGAATTCATAGACGCCATACAGTCCTCACTGCCCCCAATCTCCTCCCTCTCCTGCCCTGACCTGGCATCCAAACAATATAATGAAACTCTTTCCACCACCCTGGACACATTGGCACCCACCCACAGCCATGGCACACACCTCAGACTCGCCATCTGCAGCGATGTTCCAGATGTGCGGAGCGTCTGTGGAGGAAGTCGAAGCTACCTGCAGACTTTCTCCACTACAAATTTATGCTCAGGACTTATCAAACTGCCCTTCACAGCGCCAAACAAAAATATTTCACCTCCCTCATCGCAACCTTACACAACAACCCTAAACGCCTGTTTGACACCATCCACTCCATGCTGAAGACCTGGCCACTCACTTCAAAGAGAAAATTGACAAAATCCGGCAAAACATCTCATCTCAAACCCCAAGCAGCAGCCATCTGGTCCCTCCCCGCACATCCCCCAGCCTACTCTCAGCTCTTGACCCGACGACAGAAGAAGAAGAAGTGTCCAGGCTTCTGCTGTCTGCGCGCCCCACCACCTGCTCTAGTGACCCCATTCCCTCCCACCTTGTCCAGTCTATTTCTCCAGCTATCATCTCTCACATAACTGCAATCTGTAACCTCTCTCTCTCCTCTGGGATCTTCCCATCTTCCTTTAAACATGCTGTCATAACTCCCTTACTGAAAAAGCCCACTCTGGACCCATCCTGCGCTGATAACTACCGACCAGTCTCAAACCTGCCCTTCATCTCCAAACTCCTGGAACGCTTGGTCTACTCTCGCCTAATCCGCTATCTCTCTACTAACTCTCTTCTCGATCCTCTGCAATCAGGTTTCCGCACCCTACACTCCACGGAAACGGCTCTAACTAAAGTCTCCAATGATCTCCTAACAGCTAAATCTCAAGGCAACTACTCATTGTTGCTTCTTCTGGATCTCTCTGCAGCGTTTGACACTGTTGATCACCAACTTCTCCTCGCATGCTCATCACCATTGGCCTCCAGGACACCGCTCTCTCTTGGTTCTCATCTTACTTTTCTAACCGGTGCTTCAGTGTCTCATTGCAGGTTCTACCTCCTCTCCTCTTCCTCTTGCTGTCGGGTTTCCCTCAGGATCTGTTCTTGGTCCTCTCCTCTTCTCAATCTATACAGCCCCCATTGGACAAACCATCACAGATTTGGCTTCAGTACCATCTCTACGCTGATGACACCCAATTATACACCTCCTCCCGAGACATCACTCCTGCTCTGCTACAAAACACCAGGGACTGCCTGTCTGCTGTCTCTGACATCATGTCCTCTCCTGTATCTTAAACTAAAACCTCACTAAAACTGAACTTCTACTCATCCCACCATCTAACTAACAGACCTACCCCTGCCCTTTCTGTTTCAGTGTGTGGCACCATCATAACTCCAAGGCAGCAGGCCCGCTGTCTGGGGGTTTATACTAATTCCGATCTGTCCTTCATACCATATATCCAATCCCTTGCCCGCTCCTGTCACCTGCACCTCAAGAACATCTCCAGAATCCATCCTTTTCTCACTGTAAGAAACAACTCAAGACTCTCATTGTTGCTCTTATTCAATTCTCGTCTCGACTACTGTAACTCCCTGCTTATCGGTCTCCCTCTGTGCAAACTCTTCCCTCTCCAATCTGTCCTGAATGCAGCAGCCAGGCTTGTCTTTCTTTCCAGCCGCTATACTGATGCCTCTACCCTGTGTCAGTCACTGCACTGGTTTCCCATCCAGTACAGGATACAACATAAACTCATCACTCTCACTCATAAAGCTCTCCACAACGCTGCTCCTCCCTACATCTCCTCCCTCATCTCTGTCTACCACCCTACCCGCTCTCTCCGCCCTGCTGATGATATCAGGTTACACTCATCAATCATCCGAACCTCCCATGCCCATCTCCAAGACTTCAAACGTGCGGCACAGTTCTCTGGAACATGCACACCGGGCGATCAGGTGCACTCAGAACTCTCATAGCTTTAAAAGGGCCCTGAGAATACATCTTCTCACTCTGGCCTACCAGAATCCCTAATGCTAACACCCCTCCCCTCCCCCCACACTCCCTAGCGCACTCATCTCATTTTCAGCACTTAACTGTATATAGATGTATAGAGGGTGGCAGGTTCATCCGAATTCTATGTAAAAAAAAACCCCATATTTATGTCACATGGCTGGACCATTGTAAATCTAGCACTTCTTGCCCTTCGGAGGTACACCCTAATAGATTGTAAGCTCTTGCGAGCAGGGTCCTCACACCTTGTGTCTCATCTGTAAGTACTTTTAATGTGTAATGTCTGTACGTTTACCCTCCAAATTGTAAAGTGCTGCGGAATATGTTGGCGCTATATAAATAAAGATTATTATTTTTATTATTATTATTATTATTATAGCTGTATCTCACAGCAACATGACCCCACAACCATTGACAATGCGAAAAATTCTAAAGATGAAGTGAGTAAAAGGAATACGGTTTTGTCATGAAACCTTGGTGTCTTTTACAGTCTCCTCACAGCAAAACCAGCAAAATGAACTGTTGGGAACTGAGAATAAAAATTGCAGTAAGAAATGATCATTTTAAAAAAAAGTTTTCAAGAGGACCATTTCTGTTTGAAGAGGAATGTGAAGTAGACCGGCAAGTAATCGGTGACCTCGGCAATTGGGGCCCCAACATCATCAGAGATCCATGCTTGATTCATCTTGATGAAATGTCAAACGAATCCACATTATCTGTGGAAAGCCGGATGCGTTTGTCTGTAATGACTCCTCCAGCTGTGCTGAAGGTCCGCTCAGATATGACGCTGGCTGCTGGGCAGGACAACACCTCTATGGCGTGGTGAGCGAGCTCGGGCCATTCATCCATTTTGGATACCCAGAAGTCCGGGACACCTACAAAAACATCAGTGTTGAGACGCAGATAGTCGTGCACCATGATCTTAAGCTGGTCTCTGTGTGTTGTATGTGTGCCCTGCATTGCATGCGTTGGTGAGGTGGTAAATAAAGATTGCCAGAGGTCACCCATTAGGCTTCTGCCACCTTGCCTGCTGCTGCTGCTGCCGCTACGGCTATTGGCACTCTACTGCTGTCATGTCGCTGACGTTGTTCCACCGTGACATTTGAAGAACGTGAAGCAGACGCAACAGATGTCTCCAGTTGATCAATCAGCAAGGTCCTCCATTTCCTGCATTTTACTCTCTATTTGGGTGGGTGGAAGGAAAGTGCTGAGTTTTGTTTTGTACCGGGGATCCAGGAGGGGGGCCACCCAGTAACTGTTGTTCATTTTTGATGGCCTTAATGCGAGGTCATGGTTGGAGGGAAAAGGAGCATCCAAGCACTCATGTGGAGAGATGGAGCCTTTATTTCCCAAGCCTCTGGGTCGAGGGGCACTAGCAAAAATGATTTTTCCTCATCTTACTCCTCCGCCTCAAATTCGCGCCAACCTCTTTCCAAGGCAGGGACATCGGTAACGTCGGTGTCTAGGAATACCTCCTTCCCCGCTTCCTCCGGCACAGCTTCAACACAACCCTGACTTGCCTCAGATGATGCACCCTGAGAGCTGAGGCGCTGCCTTGCACTAGCCCTGGACCCCGAACCACTGCCTAATGAAGACCGATAAAATTGAGAAACTGTCGGGCCTTGTGGAATCGACGGGGAAAAGCTCCGTGTCCCCCATCTGTTCCGTCTCCTCCTCCGTCGCAGGCGGGACCTGATGTTTCAGAGTGTCCAACATCGTTCCAGAACTAAGATCACCACAATGCCATGCTGACAAGGTCATGTCCCACTGACCAATTTTGGTGGCCTCTTCAATACTGGCTAGGATGGTGCAGAGCTCTTTCACCTGCCTCCACTCCCGGTGGCTCAACACCCCCGGGGGTCCGCGTCGCTGCTTGTCCCAGGCCATGTGTCACTTCGTACTGCATAAGGCATTGCGCTGCTCCCACAATCGCTGGAGCATGTGGAGGGTGGAATTTCCAGCATGTTGCCACGTCAACAATGAGACGGTTGACGGGGAGGCCGAGCTGACCTGTAACGCAGCCAGGTGGACGAAGCAGGTGCAAACGGCGGAAGTGCGAACTCAAACCTCGAGCCTTCCTCACAGGCAGTCCAAAACCCCGGGTACTCTTTAGAAATTTCTGGACGACGAGGTTCATGACATGTGCCGGGCAAGGGATGTGCTACAGCCCTACCGATCTTAAGGGCGGCCAGCAGATTTCGCCCTTTAAATCGCACACCACCTTGCCGGGCAAAAGGGTTCTTGTCACCCAGCCAGCGCTGGGTCTCTTTGCGGAGAGCCGTCCACAGCTCCTGACCTGTGTGTGGACGCCCTCCAAGACAGTTTAAATTTTCAACACGGCCTGGTTTCTCTGGCACGTGATGCCCCCAGAGGACCTTGGGGGAAAGAGCCCTGCACCATCCCTGCGGTTTTGAAGAGCGTGCGCCGAGCCTGAGAGCCACCGTCACCCCCAGAGACATCCACCCAGCTCTCCCAGTGACGGTGGAGGCTGAAGCGGAGGCTGATCCCTGATCATGACTCTGAGAGACATGGGCAGCTGAGGAATGCTTGGTGGTGGCAGAGGAGGCGGAGACAGAGGGTGTGACAGTGGTTGGAAGCCCGGCGTCGGTCTGGCCTTTTTTGGCCGAGTGTTGCCTCCATTTCAACTCATGCTTTTTGCTGCATGTGACTAGACATGTTGGTGGTGGTTAAACACCTAAGATTCTTGCCTCTACTTATGCGTTTAGGGGCAAAGGCGGCATATGACATCCTGGGTGAATCAAAGGCTTGCTCAAAGAAGGCCCGGGCTTGAGAGGTCCGGACCTTTTTGACGGTGATAAGCGAGGTTTCCGCGACCGTGGCTGGCTGAATCATACAGCGACTTCTGCGACCGCCCTTTCTCCCTTTTTGAGGCGGGACCCGTATTGACACTACCCAACGTCCTTTCCCCCTCGTCCAGTAGAAGCGCTCACAAGCAAATTCTGCGGAAAAGACCACGATGGATCCGCAATGTTCGTCGCATCATCATCAATTTAACACAGGTGACTTGGTCGTCCTGACTTTCTGCATCCAGGAGCTGTGGGCTACAAGCAAAGGCACTGTAAGGCGTTGCCGACCGCCCGGGATTTTTGCCGATTGACCGGCTTCCTTCTCCTCGCATCAGTAACTGGGCGTCAGAGCAGACAAAATCATCCTCTTTGGCCTCTTGATCTTTTAACATGCCTTCTGACCCCAACTGCATTTTGTCATCAAAGAGGTCTTCAGAAAATGGATTATCCACAGTGGTGGGTACACGAGTTGACATTTGGGCTGCCTTCTCTTCATGTTGGACAGATTGTTAATGATGATGATGACGACATTTGTGGCTGGGACTGGGAGGACGAGGAGGTAAGACTGCTGGATGCAGGTTGCATTAACCACTGAAGAACAGATTGGCGACGCTGTTCGTTACTGAGATTCACAGGGCCCTGACCCAGCGATGACAGGCCTGACGGTCCTGCAACCGATGATCCGCTGGCATGCGTGTTATCGCCAGCACTGGAAGAAGCACCTTCTCTCGTACCTCTACCTCCATGTCCTACCCCCCTCTTTACTCGCTTACTACCTGCATTTCGCTCCATGTTCAGAAAGATAAAAATTTGAGAAGGTATGGAAGAGTTTTGGAAAATCTCTTATTAAAAGACGACAAATCACAGCTATTCTAAAATCCCTCAAATCAAAACAAAATTGCTGTATTCAAATTTAAGTTCAAGGTGCCTCTATCAACAAAGCTGGACTGCGCCAAAGTGAAAAAACACCTATCTGAAATGTATACGGATAATAAAATTGGAGTCTTGCACCTAACAAATACACCTGCGGTGACAACAAAATTGCTGTATTCAAATTTAAGTGCAAGGTGCCTCTATCAACAAAGCTGGACTGCCCAAAAGTGAAAAAATACCTATCTGAAATGATATGGATAATAAACGGTATTGTTGCACCTAAAAATACACCTGCGGTGATGACAAAATTGCTGTATTCAAATTTAAGTGCAAGGTGCCTCTATCAACAAAGCTGGAATGCCCAAATGTGAAAAAACACCTATCTGAAATGTACATGGATAATAAACGGTATTTCTTGCACCTAAAAATACACCTGCGGTGATGACAAAATTGTTGTATTCAAATTTAAGTGCAAGGTGCCTCTATCAACAAAGCTGGACTGCCCAAAAGTGAAAAAACACCTATCTGAAATGTATATGGATAATAAACGGTATTTGTTGCACCTAAAAATACACCTGCGGTGACGACAAAATTGCTGTATTCAAATTTAAGTGCAAGGTGCCTCTATCAACAAAGCTGGACTGCCCAAAAGTGAAAAAACACCTATCTGAAATGTATATGGATAATAAACGGTATTTTTTGCACCTAAAAAAACCCTGCGGTGAGACAAAATTGCTGTAATTTAAATTTTAAGTGCAAGGTGCCTCTATCAACAAAGCTGGACTGCCCAAAAGTTTAAAAAACACCCAACTGAAATGTATACGGGTAATAAACGGTATTTTTTGCACCTAAAAAATACACCCTTGCGGTGACGACAAAATTGCTGTAATTCAAATTTAAGTGCAAGTGCCTCTATCAACAAAGCTGGACTTTCCCAAAAGTGAAAAAACACCTATCTGAAATGTATAACGGTTAATAAACGGTATTTTGTTGCACCTAAAATACACCTGCGATGACAACAAAAATTGCTGTATGTCAAATTTAAGTGCAAGGTGCCTCTATCAACAAAGCTGGACTGCCCAAAAGTGAAAAAAACACCTATCTGAAATGTATACGAATAATAAACGGTAATTTTTGCACCTAAAAATACACCTGCGGTGACAAAAAAATTGCTGTTTTCAAATTTAAGTGCAAGGGGGCCCTCTACCAACAAAGCTGGACTGAAAAAAGGGAAAAAAAACACCTATTGAAATGTATCCCGGATAATAAACGGTATTTTTTTGCACCTAAAAATACAGGGCGGGGGACAACAAAATTTCCTGTTTTAAAAATTTTTCATTGAAAGGGGTTCCCCCTCTATGAACAAGCGGGCCGGGCCCAAAAGTAAAAAAAAACACCTATTAAATTTTTAAGGGATAATAAAAGTGGATTTTTTTTGCACCTAACAAATCCCACCTGAAATTACAGAAAAAGATCTGTATCCTAAAAATAATTTTCAGTTTGCCCAACATACAAGTTTTTTTCAACAGAAAACTTTTAAAAAAAAACCCCTTGCAATCCCAATGTCTAAAACAAAGTTGGGCTGCACAATATCCACTTTTCCTTTAAAGACTTGTCTGTTTCCCCATGCCCCCCCTCCCCCCCCCTGACTATAAAAGGGCTAGACGCCCCTTTTAAAAATTTCTCAGCCTAAGTACCTAAAATCTCAAATCTCTAATCTACCTAATTTCCCTAATTTCCCCCAGCTAAAAGCATAGCTGCCCCTGTGTGAACAAATGGGAAAAATTTCGCTGGCTGTTTGCTGAGCGTTTTCCCTTGACCTTTTGGAAAAGAACCCCGGCCCCTCTAAACTCCCTCCTATGAGAAAACGCCCACACACTGATCTTTTAAACGGGAAAGGCCTGTTCTATGAAAACCCAGGTAAATGTTTTTTTTTTCCACCCAAAATCGAAACCCATACACATCCCTGTCATAAACGCCCGCACACACAGCTCCACCCTGATTTTTATTCTGAAAATTTTTGTTTTGCGGGCCGCCAAAATGACAAAAGCGACGAAAAGGGCGCGATATTTTTAGTTTAAAGGCGCAGTTTTCACCAAAATTTTAAATCGCGTAAAATCGAAAAAATCCGCCCAACAAAAAACCGTGCCGATTTCAACGTTGTCGATAATAATCGCTCAACACAAACCCCTTTACATCTGGGAGGGAAAGCGTATGGACCCATCGGGGGTTTAAAGGGTTTTTAAAAGAATCTGGGGGAAAAAAGGGGAGTGGGGGGCCGGGAGAGGGAAATTTTAAAATGACTAAAAAAAATTGGGGGAAAAAAGGGAAAATAAAACCTTGAAAAATTTGGCGATGAAGTCAGCCAGCCCAGGGCTGGATGGTTGCCAATAACAATTTTAAGTTCCTCTGCCGAAAGAGGTTCTTCCATTAACTGAATCGACTCTGCAGATCGACTATGAAAAGAGGAGGGGAGTTCTTGCCTAGTATATGGGTTGGGTTGGTTGTTGGGATGTAAATTATCGAGTTTGGAATTTCGGTGGTAGTATGTACCATATTGCCCGTGTGGGTACTGATGCTAGGTATAAAGGATAGTGTCATTTTATCTCTCGAGGCCCTGACCAGAAGACGTTCACTCTCATTTCCGTACTCATAGAACTTACAAACCAACAAAACTGCAGAAGTCTACTCCATGAAGCTTCAAAGACGTCATACTTCTAATCTCGCTGTCACGAGCGGCGCCGCCTGCCCTCGGCGCTGCCCACTTACCTGGACCACGCTCCTCTCTGTCTCAGCCGTCGCCGGCCAGTGCGCGCTCCCCGCTCCCTAGGGCCGGCCCCTGCCAGCGCGCCGGGCTCTGTTAAATTTAATGGGCCAGCGCGCCGGTAACTGGTGTTGCCGGCCGCTGACCCTATTATAATGGCTCCACCTCTTCCTTGACCTTGCCGATTCCATAGTGCCCATACTTATGCGAAGAAGCCTTTTGTCACTCTGTTTCGTCTCTTCCGTGTACCAGTTCCGTTTACGCCCGTCTAACGACCACGAACCTTCGCTGCCTGCCCTGACCTTCTGGCCCGACCCCGACTACGAGTTTGCCTGCCGATTCTGTACTGCGTTGTGCCTTGGCCGCCTCCGCAAGCAAGTCACATCAGGGGTAGCGACCTGGTGGAATTCCGCCGCAGCAAGTCCATCCCGCTTTGCGGCGGGCTCTGGTGAAAACCGAGACCCACTTAAACTCCGCTCCATGGTGTGGCTTCTACCACCGTTTGCGGCGGTCTAGTGGATCCACTACCCCAGTCCGTTACAGTTAGAATCGGTCATGGATCCCGCCATGGTTCCATTACCCAGCGTGGAAGATCTGACGTCCATCGTTGCCCAGCAATCCCAGCAGCTGGCGCAGTAGGCGCAACAGTTAGACCAGCTGATGACCATGATGCAACAGCTCGTTGCCTCTCAGCAGCAGTCTCCACCACCTCCGCCATCCGTTTCTGCACCGGCCGCCTCTCCCACCTCTGTGGGACCCAAGCTCCGGCTGTCGCTTCCCTCGAAGTTTGATGAACCCGACAGCTGTCAGGGATTTATCATCATGCTCTATGCACGTGGTAACTGATGGCTGACCCAATTTCCGTCCAAATTGCTAAAGTGGCGTTCGTCCTCGACTGCTCTCCGGGAAGGCTCTGGCGTGGGCAACTCCCCTCCTGGACAGGGGTGACCCATTGGTGGGCCGACTTGCAGGCCTGTTTTGGTGAGTTCCGATGTGTCTCGAGGAACCGTCAACGGGCCTCATCAGCGGAGACCGCACTCTTGAACTTGCGGCAGGGAGTTTTGGCGATATGCATTCAATACCGCACCCTGGCCTCGGAGCTAACCTGGAATGAGGCCTGCCCTCTGTGCAACTTTATCAAGTAAGGCTCTCTAGCAGGGTCAAGATACATTGGCCCAAGGATCTTCCGCTTCCGTGACTGAGTTCATCCACCTGGCCACACGTATTGACGTACGCTTCACACGAGAGAGACAATAAGAGCTCCGCCAGGAACGTGACTCGTTCGGCCTCGTCGATTTCCATCCAACGCTTGGCTCCAGTGTCCAAGCCTCCCTGCACCTCCACAGCAATCCGGCGAGGAGCCCAGCAAATAGACCGAGCCCTACACTCTTACAGGAGCGTTCCCGACGTCATACAGAGAATCTGTGTCTGTACTGCGCAGGCCTGTGCCACTTTTCTGAGGACTGTCCACTTCGTCCGTGCCCGGAAACACGTGCACCTAGGGACACGTGGGAGAAATGTCCTGGTGTGAACTTTCCTCTCCATGTCTTGGACCAGCCGGAGCAATCATCCTAGTTCTGGAGCGAAAGTTCAAGCATCGCCTTCTTGATCCGGTTCGGCAATAAGAGGACTTTAGGATGGCCAGCCCTGGTTTCGAAGCTTCGCCCTCCCCAAGATTCGCCTCGATAAGCCACTGCTATTTCTTCCGGTGAGTGTGGGATGTCCTGAGCAACACTGATATCCAATACCGCGCAGCAAGCCTGACACGATGCTGCGTAGGGGTGCTCCACGGGAGAAGATCGTCATATATGTAGCTTCCCCGTTCCTCGTCTGCAATTCTGATGCGACTGCCTGGCTGCAATGCCACGCCCCTGTCTTAGACTGGAAACGGACAAAGTTACATGAGGGGACAGACCTGATGGCATCGTTGTTTTGTAGCACACTCACCCCTGTGCTTCCCACTGGATTCTCCGCCAGTGCTTTGATGCCACTTCCTGAACACTGCCTGCTGAGTACCAGCACTTTGCGGACGTGTTTTTCCGAGAAAACATGCTGAAGTCCTTGCCACCGCACACCGTCCCAACGCAGGACAAGATATTTTCGTGCCCAGCGAGTACAGCAATGGCGCCCCCCCCTCGCTCGCCAAAAAATGCCCCCCCCCTCACTATTCCTCACGCCGCTGCGCCAGGTCCTGTCACTATTGTCTGCGTAACCCACATAGCTCCCGTCCATCTCTCAGCAAGTCCTGCACAATGAAAATCAGCCCTGACAAATTTGCGTTTTTTCCAAATCGCTCCCCTCCATAAGACATGTGAAATACCTACAAATAAGTCACCAAATAATCCACCCGAAACAGAAGCAAAACTACTAGTCAAATGATTGTTACTAAAAACACTCCTACAAAACCAAGACCCTAAACAAAAACTACTTAAGATCAAATTATATCCTGCCAGAACCCTGACCGAACGCAACCCCTAAATGTTACTTATCAGCTGTACACAGGCGCTGTAGACTGTATATTACCGCCATACAGTGACCATATATGGTATACTACAGTTGAGTATTTAGGCTCATGCAGACATATAAGTGATTACACTGCATTACATTTATGACTCACCGGAGACATAATCATTTCTGATCACGTCGTTCACCTTATCCCTTTTCTTCTCCATCCGGTTCACACCTTCAATAACTGAATTTTCACCCCCCCCCTTCCCCCGCCAAAATTCGTCCCAGCAGATTTGGACCACAAAATCTTAGAATCCTCACATTTCCAGTAACTCCTAATTATAGGTATAGATAATTCCCCTTCAGTTAGACAGGTATATAGATTAATGCCGTCCAGTCATGCAGTATATGTAATATATTTCTCCTCAGTCAGGCAGGTATATAGATATGTCCCCTTATACCAGGTAGTATATAAATATAGAGGCACTCAGGCAGGTATATAGCCTATAGGGCTCAGGCAGTATATACCTAGGGCCCAGGACAAGGCATATGGGGCTCAGCAGCGAAATTGGGGCTCAGGCATGCGTAAGGGGGGCCACAGGGCAGGCGAATGGGGCCACAGCATCATATGGGGCCACAGGATCGAATGTGCCACAGCAGGCATAAGGGGGCTCAGGCAGGCGTATGTGGTCCACAAGCAGGCTTATAGGGCTGAAGGCAGGCGAATGGGCTCAGGGCAACGTATTGGGGCCACAGGCATCGTATGGGGGCTCAGGCAGAGCGTACAGGTCCACAGGCAGGCTTATGGTGGCTCAAGCAGCGAATGGGGGCTTCAGGCAGGCGTATGGGGCCACAGGCAGGCGTAAGGTGCCACAGCAGGCGTTATAGGGTGGCCAATAAAAACAAAGGCAAGCGTATGGAGGCCACAGGCATGCATATGGGGCCATCAGGCAAGGCGTATAGGGGGCCATAGCAGCGTATGTTGGCCACTGCAGAGGCGAATGGGGCTCAGGCAGGCCGTATGGGGCCCACAGGCAGGACTGTAAGGGGCCACAGGCAGGTGTATAGGGGCCAATAGCAGGCGTATGGGGGCTCAGGCAGGCGTAAGGGGGCCACAGGCAGGTGTATAGGGGCCACAGGCAGGCATATAGGGGGCCTACAGGCAGGCATATATAGGCCAATGGCAGGAGAATAGGGGCCACAGGCAGGCGTATGGTGCCACAGGCAAGGTATATAGGGGTACATGGCAGGCCGTATAGGGGCCACAGCAAGTATAAAGTAGCTACAAGGCAGGCGTATAGGGGCACTTTTTCAGGCAGGAAAAATAATAAACATTTATACCACCTTACCTCTGTCCCGGCCACGCGCTCGCTCACTGTCCCGCCGCGCGTTCCTCTTCAGACACACTTGGGGAAAAAAAAGGACGTGATGATGTCCTCACCCTCCAGCGCCTGGATGCTCCTCCGGCGCTCCTCGTCGCACGCCTATGACGCGCTGTGCGCCCGGTGAGAGGCAGCGTCGCGATGACAACACATTCATCGCGACGCTGCCTAGAGCTCAGCGCTGTGAGGAACCCGGCGGCCCCGCTGAGTCGGCCCTGCGCATACTGGATGATCCAGCATCCTCCGGTTGAGCGGTCCTGACACTGGTCTTCAGCGGGCAGGGAGCGCTCCCTCTCTGCTCCGCAGAAGCCCCGCAGCTGTATTGTGAGTCCATCTACGCACATACAGCTAAAAGTCCGCCGGCTCTCCAGGCCCATGCAGCTGCCTGGAGCCCGGCGAGGTCGGCCCCCTGACCAGCGCCCATTAGGGACAGGCAGAGGTAGGCGCCCTAGGCGATCGCCTCCTCTGCCTACCCGTCGCCCCGGCCCTGTCCCTACGACTTCCCTATCGACCAGTTGCCTGGCACGAGCCCTCCTCGGGGCAGGGTTTACCCGCTGTCTGTGCCCGAGAACCAATGCCAATTCAGACTATATACATGAGAACTCAAGAAGGGCTTCATCCGCTAGTTCCTCTTCACGCGTAACAGGAGCAGGGCTTTCTTCTTTGTGGAGAAAAAGGATGGCTCGCTACGTCCGTGTTATCGACTCCGCGGCCTTAATAAAATTTACGGTGAAGAACCGCCTACCCCCGCTGTCTCTGGATCACGGAGCTCTTCGACCGGCTTCGTGAAGCCAGGATCTTCTTCCAAACTGATTTACAAGGGGCCTATAACCTAACCGCATCCGGGAGGGGGTCGAGTGGAAGAACGGCATTCATCGCCCGGACGGGCATTTTCGAATATTTTATTATGCCCTTCAGCCTCTGCAATGCCCCTTCGGTGTTTTCAGGGCTTCGTAACGAGATCTTCAGGACTCTTAATATACCTGCATGGTCGTGAATCTGTACGATATACTGATTTTCTGCCTGATCTCAAGTCCCACCTCCCATGTGCACGTCAGTCCTCAGAGGTCTTCGGAGAATCACCTTTTCCGCCAATTAGAGAAGTGGCCAGTATCATACCAGTTCCAGTCTGCCCTTCCTAGGATATATTATCTCTGCACAGGGACTATCAGATGGATCCCGGCCAAACTATCTGGCCGTCCTACCAATGGCCTCGTCCAACCCTCCTTCGTGCCATCAAACGGTTCTTCGAACGTTCGCAAATTATACAACCCCTGCCATTTTTTATCCCGCACTTTTCAACACTGGTGGCTCCCTTTGTGGGCACTCACTAAGAAGGTCTGGCAATCCTAGGGATGCCACAAACGGCCAAAAGACGCTTCTCCCCGGCTCAAGTGGCCTTTGCCTCGCCACCCCGTCTGACTCCGATTCGGACATCGAGAAACCGTCTTCCTGGAGGTGGACGCGTCTTCTGTAGGAGTAGGGGCGGTGCTCTCTCAACGGGACTCCAAGGGCAAGACTGTTGCGTGTGGGTTCTTTTCTAAAACATTCTCACCGGCAAAAAAGAACTACACTATTGCAGACCGCGAGTTGTTGGCCATTAAATTGGCCCTTGAAGAGTGGTGGCCATCTGCTGGAGAGGGGCTCCGCCATTCGGTTACTAATTACCATGACCACAAGAATCTTGTGTACCTCCAGACGGCTCAGCGCCTTAATCCCTGGCAGGCTCGTTGGGCTATCTTTTTCTCGCGCTTTAACTTCGTGATCCATTTTCGCCCGGCCGAGAAGAACGTCAATGCTGATGCCCTGTCGCGGGCCTCGGACGTCGTGGGTGAGGAGTCTGCTCCCAGTCACAATCATTCCACCTAACCGTCTGATTGCTGTGGCTCCGGTAGATCTTCGGCAGATACCCCTCCTGCAAGAACTTATGTTTTCGACCAGCGCTTCGAGTGAGAATCCTGAAATTGGGTCCATGGTTTCTCATCTCGGATTGCCCGGATCACTTGGTATACGTAAGATGACCCAGCTTATAAGCCGCATACTATTGGGTGGCCATAACTTGTCCGGGATGTCAAGGACTTTGTGGATTCGTGCTCTCACGTGATCCCGCAAACAAGACACCGCACCTCAAGCCTGCGGGATTGCTTCTGCCTCTGCCCATTCCAGACCGCCCGGGTCCCCTATATTGCCATGGACTTTATTACGGATCTCCCCCTTCTGCTGGTAATACCGTCATCTGGGTCATCATTGATCGAGTTTTTCCCTAAATGGCAACACTTTTTACCACTTCCCAGGATGCCACCCCCCCCCCCACCGGCGCCTTCGACGGCGACCCTCTTCTTCCTGAATGTCTTCCGTTTGCATGGCCTTCCCAACACATTGTCCTCAGATCGCGGGTATAGTTTGTCTACCAGATTCTGGTGGTCCCGTCTGTTCTCTAGCTTAATAGGGGTTGTCACGCTACAATGATGGGTTTAATTTAAGATCTTTAAAAAAACAAGCAGCTTGCAATATATGTTCCATTACAAATGTCCAACGATTTTGACTAGCCACTGTTCATAGGATGCCTCAGCAACTCAAATTCTATAAGCAGCCGACCTGTGATCCTTATCTTACTGTCTGTCAGTCTGATGACTCATCACCTTTAAGACAGGTCGGAGCAGAGAGGCCCCTCCCGCACAGATGCTTCTGTTTGAGTGTAGGGAGGAGGATGGAGGACTCTGGCTTCTATGTCCCGTGCTGCCTGGATTACCCAGTGTGTGCCTGCTCCTCCTGCTCTCTAACACAGATTAGATTGTTACAGCAGTGACCCTGTCTGTTACCTATAATCATGAGTGGTCTTTGGAACTGTGACTATACAAATACTGGTACAGATCAGGCATGTGAATACTTTAATGCTCTCCTGTATTAGTGAGACATCCCTGAGTATCAGTAACACTTCCCTTGTTGTTGCTGAATGTGGAGACTTGTAAGCTAAGCAGGTGATATAGTACCACAGATCATCCCCTTCTGCTCTATTAGCATACACAGCAGCTTCACAACCTCTCTACACTCATAGATCACCCTCTCCTGTAAACAGACCTAGGCACACACACAGGGTGAACTCTGGAGAGCAAACCCCCCTCCCCCCCCCTGTTAGAAGTTAAATAGCTGCTGTTGTGGCTGAGGGAGGGGGGAGAGGGAGCAGAAGAGACAGACCAAGAAGCAACGCCACCTCAGTTCATCTTACCAGGGACACTGACAGGCTGAAAGCTCGTAATGAGACAACTCCTTTAAGGTGGATCTGGACTTCTCCTCTGCTTAACATCCGCAGACCAACGGGCAGGTGGAAACAGTCAACCAGATCCTGGAAAATTGCCTACGTCACTTTTGTGTCGGCTGAGTCAAGACGATGGTCAGCTTATACATTGGGCAGAGTTAGCTTACAACTCTCTGAATGTGAGTCAACGGGCGCTTCTCCTTTTTTTTGTAGTTTATATGAACTACATCCCCTGCCACCCCTCCGATTGTTTTTGGTCTCTGACGTCCCTGCGTGGACACCTTGTTCTGACCTGGAGGCCGTCTGGGAACAGCACTGGCGTTCTCTCATCAGGCCTCCACCCACCGTTGAAGCTACGAGCGGATAAGTACAGGAGGCCTCCCCCTCGTTCACCCCCGGGGATAAGGTCTGGCTATCTCCAAAATATCTTGCCCGAAGATTCCGTCATACAAATCTGGTCCCTGGCTCACCTCGGTCCTTTCCGTGGTCCTGAAGAAAACAACCCAGTTGGCTTCCCTCCTCGATGCGGATCCTCCCGAACTCTTCCACGTTTCCCGCTAAACCAGTTTATCTTGAAACAGTATTCCCGTAGCTTGTCACCTCCCGCCCCTGTGGCCGACACCTCTGATGTCTTCAACAGTAAAGGGAAATCCCTGGCCATCGAAGACGATCAGGGGAAACGTCATTTCCTATTGATTGGAAGGGGTTTCGGGCCTAAGGAAAGATCATGGAGCCGGAGAAAAACATCATTGACCGACGTGTTATGCATTAGGAGATTTCTTCAGGACAAGAGGGAGGGGGGAGACCGTGGTCCGGGTTGCATGCACGCTCGTGTCCCTGCAGTCCCGTGATGGCACCTGGGGCGGGTGGGCCCCGCTCCCTCAGGTGGCTGTCGCGCATGGCCTCTGTTAAAATTAAGGGCCAGCGCCCGGTAATTTGTGTTGCCAGGCCGCTTGACCTATATAATGTGCTCCACCTCTTCCTTGACCTCGTCGATTCCATAGTGCCCAACCTAGTGATGAAGCCTTTTTGTCACTTGGCTAGCCCCGTTTCGTCTCTTCCGTGTAACAGTTCCGTTTACCGCCCGTCTAACGACCACAAACCTTCGCGCTGCCTGCCCCTGTCCGATCTTGCCGACCCCCGAGTAACGAGTTTGCTGCCGATTCTGTACCACGTTGTGCCTTGGCCGCCTTCGCAAGCAAGTCACATCAGGGGTAGCAACCTGGTGGAATCCCGCTGCTACAAGTCCATCTCGCTTTGCGGCGGGCTCTGGTGAAAACCGGGACCCACTTAGACTCCGCTCCCTGGTGTGGCTTCTACCACCGTTTGCGGCGGTCCAGTGGATCCACTACCCCAGTCCGTTACACTCGCTACTAGTAATTCCTGAAGCACTGATGCGGAAAGAGCTTGTTTATGCAGCAACTCTAGCAATGTTGCTTTTTGTAGGGCCTTTGTGATGGCCATGGATCGTGCCTTCTTTAAACAGCTGCCATGTTTAATCAGAATGCCCAGCTTCCCATTTCATAATAGGGATTGTATTATCTCTCTCGTGGTCAGAGATGAACTTTTCAATGGACCGATGGAGATTGACCAAGCAAACTGAATCAGTTAATAGGAATTCAGAAAAATGGTTTGGACTACAGCAAAGAAAAAGCAGGAATCAGTTTATTTCCAGAGTGAGAAACACCATCACAATGTTTCGGCCGTCCAGTGCATGGCCCTTTTTCAAGCATGCTGCTTGACAAGCCATGGCACTGACAGGCCTAAACGTTGTGATGGTGGTTTCTCACATCTGGAATAAATCTGATTCCCTGCTTTTACATGCTGTCGTCCAAACCATCTTTTTGTATCCACGGTGGTGAGTTGTGCTTGCATCGGCCATGGGTGGGACGGACATTTGCATTTTTATTGACCTTTTATGGTCTTATGTGGAATTTCTGTGCTGTTCCCACTTTGTTTTTTTTTAATAGGGATTCAGTCAATCTCCATGATTTATTCTGTGTAGTCAAAAAGTAAGATGAAATTAAGCAAATATAGAAGCGTGATCTGACCAAAGAACACTACCGATAGAGGTAGTTCATAACCATGACAAGAAACAATGCTGGATAAGAAGATAGTGAATTCAACTGTATGTGCTGTGAGGGGTAGAGAAGAAACTATAGTCCCTATCCAAAAGATGTTGAAGACACCAACCATCACAAAGTTGGAACTGCAGGAGGGCTTTTTTAACTTTTTAATGGCAGAGATAAAAGAGCACCAAGTTATGTTATATTTTAATATATTGTAATTTTATAGATGCAGAAATACTAATTATGTTTGTTTTTTTTCCAGTTTATGCAGTTTGAAAGTGGGTTGTTTTGAACTTTGACTATTTTTTCTCTAGATTTTAAAAAACCTTTTTTACTTTTTCTTACATTTTTCACAAAATGTTAGGAATATTTGACTTTTGATTGAAATTTCAGGATAAGCATAAAATTTCTTGAAATCTTCTTTATATGCACTAAATAAGACCATCTCTTAACTTTCAAATGCATATGTCCAACAGCTCAACATTTCAGTACTTTTTCCACAACTTGCTGATCTCTATCAAGGAGCTTAATAGCAAAATTCAAAACAGGTATTTAATCCCTGAATTGCCCAATAAATTTAGGGTATCAACTTGATTTGGGATTTACATAGTACGGTTGGAAAAAAGACATAAGTCCATCAAGTTCAATATACATGTGAATATTATTTAGTAGTAAGTGGTTATCTAATCCTTTCTTGAAACTCTCAACTGTTCATGCTGTGACTAGCTCTTCAGGTAGGCCATTTCACAAGTTCACAGTTCTCATGGTAAAGTAGGCTTTTCTCCTCTGGAGATTGAATCCTTTTTTCTGAAGACGAAGGGAATGTCCACTTATCTTTTGGTTTACATGAAATAACTTTTTGCCAAACTTTTGTAGGGGACATTTATATACTTACTCAAAACTTGTACCTAGTGGGTCATAGGGTAAGTATCTAAAATTGCTAATACATTATATATCAAAAAGTTATTTTGGAAGATCAAAATCAATAAAATATAACTTTTATTAGACATTAAAAGTGTATACTTCTTCTATACATACATATAAATCAGAGCTGTAAGAATGAAAAATGACATATAAGTCAATGTCTTCAAAAGTAGGGAGATGAAAAATACAGTAGTTGGGAGTATTCTATAAACTATCCCTATTCTTACCCTGATAGGGGGCTATAAAGAGCCGTGCCTATCAGGATACAGAGCCCTCGTCCTGATAAGGATGACTCTTTCAGGAACCTCACCCTATTGGCTAGAACCCCTATTATGTCCCTACATATATTTATTGTCCTGATATGTTTCTGCGCCTTACCATGCTCCCTCACGGGACTTTGTTGGTAGGTGATTTAGATCTCAATCTGAGAGTGAGGGGAAAAAAGATCTGACTGTAGAGCATGAACATATGGTTCAAAAGCAAATAGAGACAGCTGCAGATGATGCCTAGAGGTTATTAGTACCCAGATGTAGAACTTTACATTTATCCATACTGCCAAGTTGATGTCCAAAGGTATGCACTACACTGCATAGCTTGGTGTCATCTCCAAAAATGGAAACAGTGTTATTAATACCCTCCCCTATATCACTAACCCCTTACCGACATTTGACGTACCCAGACATCATGGTCGGGATGGGGTTCCTGCAAATTGACATATGAGTATTTCATGAGGGTCGTACAAGCTTAAAATCAGATATTACAGCTGGCGCCATGCTGTATGGCCCGCGGCCGGAGCTCACTCCAGCAGCGGGCGATTAACCCCTTAGCTGTCACGGTTGTCTACTGCTATCCATTGCAACAGTGATATGAAGATCACTGTTACAAGTCACCTATGGGGACAAGTAAAAGAAAAAGTGAAAAAGTGCAAAAACAGTTAAAAAAAAGTAAACCATCTAATAAACCCACATACACCGCCCTTTTCCCCTTTACGATTGCCAATCATCCCGAAAGAGATCAAAAATAAAATACGCATATTTGGTATCGCCGTGTGCCTAACGACCTACCCTATAAATCTGTCACTTTATTTAAACCGCACGGTGAACACCATACAAAAAAAAAAAACAGACACAGAAATACGATTTTAGTTCATCCAACAGCAAATTAAATGGAATAAAAAACAATCAAAAAGGTATATAAATGCCAAAGTGGTACCAATTAAAATGTCAGTTCATCCCACAAAATAAAAGTCCTTACACAGCTCTGTATATGGAAAAATAAACAAGTTATCAGATGATAGCAATGCATAAATATTGCTTTAGATAATAAAAACACTTTTTTTTAAAAAGCTTCAACATAAAAGAAAACTATATAAATTGAGTATTGCCGTGATCGTATTGACCCGAAGAGTAAAATTAACTTGTCAAATATACTGCACAGTGAGCGCTGTTGGAAATAAAAAAAAACTCTATTAGGATTGCAGTATTTTCTTCACCCGGGCTTCCAAAAACCAAATTTGAAAAGCAAACAAAAAGATTTTTTCCTTCAAAAATTATACCAATAAAAACGTCAACTCACCCCGCAAAAAACAAGCCCATACACAGCTCAGGACTAAAAAAAAAAAAAAATGTATAGCGCAAAAAAAGTTTTCCTTTGTGAATAAAATGTTTTCATTGTGTAAAAGCAGTAAAACATAAAAAAAATATACAAATTGGGTATCGCTGTAATCGTATTGACCTGGTGAGTAAAGTGACCATGTGTAAAAAAATGTAAATAAAAAAACACTACCAGGATTACTGTATTTTATTCAAAATACCTCACAAAAGTAATCAAAGCGCCATATGAACCCCATAATGGTACCAATAAAAACATCAACTCATCCCGCAAAAAACAAGCCCTTAATCAGCTCCACATACAGAAAAATAAAAAAAGTTAGGACAACATAAAAACACAATTGTTTATAAACGCATTTCTATTATGTTAAAGTAATAAAACATGAAAAACGGGGGCATGGTTAGGCTCTGAACAAGATGGCTGCTTGATCAAGCTGCTCTGGAACCAGGCCGCTAATCTAGGGGGCTAGATTGTGCTACACCTGGCAAAAGCTTGCAGACAAGTAGTGCTTTGGACCCAGAATTCACAGGGGACTGTCTGACCTGAACTCCGGTAGTTCCGCTGCCTGCAGACACGGTGGAGGCGCTCAGTACAGCCCTGCGGCCCGCGACAGCACGGTCATGAGCAACTCCTGAGGAGCGCGTGCGCCTGCAGGGGACTGCCCCGATACCTGGCTTCGAACGGAAAGGAGACGTCTCCCGCAGTCATCAGCTCGCTCTGTGCCAGTCAGGCGGTCCGGGCCAGAGACGCGCTGCCCTTGTGATCCCGGAGGGGAGATACACTGCGGAGCCGAGGAGACACATCGCAGCTGCTGCGGACTTTGCTGTCCGTGAGTACCCTGGCTGCGGCTGGGCGGATGAAAGCAGGGAGATCCCGGGTGCGGTGCGGTCCTTCTCAGAGACAGCAACCTACATTGCAGAAATTTCTGTGCCCTTTAGGGGTTCGAGAGCCGCCATTACACTCATCATCCCCACAAGGTTTAGCGGGGGACCGCCACCATCTTACACTCCACTGTGCAGAGACTGTGTTACAGCGACAGGGCAGAAGCCCCTGAATCATATAGCTGGACAGATACAGGCAAAGCCTGCACTTATTGAGATCACTAGTATATCACAATCATCAATATTCCCTCACTCGGGAGATTTATTTCAAATGACTGCTACATATACAAATACCCTTTCACTCCCTCAGGTGCATACTCTAGACACAGACGCTGAGGGGTGCGGTGCCTTTTCTACTGCCCTTCAATCCCATAATTTGCTGACTGCGAAAGATTGCTTAAAAGGAGATGAACGGCTGTCTGGCTCCCCTGGATCTGCTGCTTGTTTGGTTTATGACCACCCTGAACCACTGCACGTGGATCCTGTTACGTGCAATCAACCCATATTTACCTCCTGGGCCACAAGTAGGGGAACTGTTCAATCCCCTTCACCCATCCTGGGTAAATCCAATATCCCAATAAGACAGGTAGCGACCTCCATTCCTAATAGCAAGATGCCTTGAGTTCCCAAGACACCAGGGAGCAAAAAACAGGGCCCGGAAACAAATGCTACCACTCACCACTGGGCAGAACCGCCTGATGATCATGGGGATTCTAACCCCCATTTGTTGTCCACCCAACCTTCTCAGGAGGTTCAATGGCGGTCATCTTCAGAATCGCTGGTGGGAGATGACAATATGGCACTGCCACATCACCCCTCCTGTCAGGACTGGAAAGATTATTTAAGTCATCTACCAACTAAAAACGATCTGAAGGATTTAGTGGCAGAACTTAAGGAAACATGTCGGTCTGAAATATCGATGGTCCGCCATGATCTTAAAGCTATGGTCACAAGAGTAGAGGACCTTGAAGAAACACACGATGAGACCAGGAAATACATAGCCCAAATGCATTCTCAATTGATCTCTCAAAACCAGGCTCTCAAGAGACTTCAAATCACTTGGAAGATTTGGACAACCGAGGTCGACGCCACAATATCAGAGTGAGGGGTTTACCGGAGGCCAAGGGAGCGGAAGACTTGCAAACACAGTTGACAACTATCTTTTATATCTTGCTGGAGGAACCCCCGTCTCATTCCATCAAAATGGACAGAGTACACAGAGCGTTGAAGCCAAAAACAAATTCCCAACCCCTAGGGATGTTATCTGTTAGTAAATGACTTTGGCCTCAAAGAAGTATTAGGCTAAAGCTAGACCCTCTCAGTCTAGGTTTAAAGGAGTCAACAAATTGTACCCAGACCTGTCTTGGATAAATTTTACAAAAACGGAGATGTTTAAAAAAACCCCTTGCTTGCGGAGCTTAATAAAGCGAGATAAATAAAAATGGGGTTTCCATTATGCTTGTAGCCCTAAAGATGGCAAGTCTATTTTACTTTCACCAAAAGAACTAGGGGCTTTTTGCTGCCCTTGCATTTCCCCCAACCCAGTTATAGTGAATTGGGAGGGGTAACCTCCCCCAAAACCCCCATACCAATTGGCAGTACCATGGGGAAGCCCCCGAAAAAACATCAAAGCGTAAAAAACACCGTGACGCCCAGTCCCACCCCCAAAAGCCCCCGAAATACGTAAAATCATGAGGAACTAAAGCTTAGGTTGCTCAGAGGGCTCTTAAATTGACTTCACAGTTGGCCCCACCACAGATAATTTGCTAGGTTTTTTTTTTCATTTTTAAAATAAACCCTATGATAATGCTGCCCCCATTTCAAAATTTTGGGTTCTCCCTTCTTTTTTTTTTCCTCTTCTTTCTTTCTTTCTTTTCCCTTTCTCCTCTCTTTTTTTTTTTTTGATGCCCTGAAACTCCTAGTAGCTGATAGAGGAGGAAATAAGGGAAAACAAGTATGCGGTCATTGGTTCCCAAATTGGGTTTTGGCTTCCACCTATTTCTCCCCGTCGGGGGTTTGGGGGGTTTTTGTGTGCTTGCCTTGTTTCAACTATGGGGACTTTTACACACGAAAATCTTCTTTCTTTCTATTACCCCATTCCCGGATGAGTTGTCTTGGTTAAAATTGAAGTTTACTTTTTCGTTCACTTATGATTTTTTGAAATTTTATTTAATGTATTGCTGTCCGTCTTCCCCCCCCTTTTGTGTTTGGTTAGTCGGTAGGGGGTCCCTTTACTTGAAATATTCTACCTAAACGCTTCCAAATTGCCGGATAATTTTTGATGGGCTAAGTTTTCTTTCATCAAGCAAAGGGTTGAACTAGATTAAAGGCGATCTTTCTTCGGGAGGTTTGGGCTTCCCCCCTAAAATAGTATTCCAAAGACAACTTTTATAAAAAATTTGGTACATTGCCTTTGCTAAGGGTCTCTTTTTTCGGTTTATGGGTCACAGGAAAAGAAAAAAGGGGTGGAGTAGATCTTTCTGTTAGATTTTTGTCCTTTTTTGGATACGAAATCTTATGTAGATGCTCAGGGGAGGTATGTTATTTTACATGGCACATATAGAGGGACACCCACTACCTTATGTAATGTTTATACACCTAACACATCTCAGATTAAGTTCATTAACAGAGTCTTTAGCAAACTTTCCCCTCTTCCTCCAGCTTTAGTCATTATAGGTGGAGATTTCAATGTAGCTTTCTCTGAGTCTATGGATAGACTCTATGTCGGGAAAAAATCAGCAGACCCGGCGCAGGTCAGATTATGTAGGGAGTTTCGAAAGCTGGTCCGGCGATACTTGCTTTTTGATTTATGGAGGGTGACCCATCCAAGGGAGCGTACTTTTACCTTTTTTTCCGCACCCCATAATACACAGGATAGATTATTTTTTTAGGTAATATCCCAGCTCTAATAAAGACAGTTTAAGTGACCATAGGCCCCATATCATTGTCTGATAATGCAAAATTGCATTTAACAAAAGATATAAACATAGTCTCCACTCGCACGTGCCACTGGCGCTTGAATGAGGGTCAGGACTAGGGAGGTGATAGGCCAAAACATTAAAAACTATTTTGCTAGTAATGATGGCACGGTTTCTTCGGTGCTAACACTTTGGGAGGCACATAAGGCGGTAATTAGAGGCCATTGTATATCTCTTAGTTCCAAGATTAAAAGAGATAGGCGCTCTCAAATTGATGCCCTACAATCTCAATTAGTTTCCCTAGAACAGGCTCTCTCACAGACTCCTACTAAAAAAAATTTACGAAAAATAGTAGATATTCGGTCCCAACTTAAGGCCCTAGTTATAGGACATACGGAAAAACTATTACTCTATTCCAGGCAAAAATATTACGAAAGGGGCAATAAAGCCATTCCCTCCTGGCTCGGCATCTTAGAGACGATACTTCCCAGCGCACCCCTCATGCACTGAGAGACTTAGATGGCCACATAACCTATGATCCTAATACTATTGCACAACTTTTTTATAAATATTTTTCAAACTTATATGCTCTCCCAGATACACTTCCTAAGGACCAGCACAAGAGAAGTTCTACACTGCATCATTTTCTACCCAGACTCCCCAAGCAAGCAGTAGATTCCTTAAATGCCTAAATTAGTGAGGAAGAGCTTGCAGGGGTTCTCAAACAACTTCCCAATGGAAAATCACCGGGACCGGATGGGCTAATGTATCTGTATTACCAAGCTTTTCAAAATGACCTGTCTCCATATTTGATACAGCTCTTTAATGCGATCTTGCAGGGAACCCCAGTTCCTTCCTCTTTCTTGCATTCATATATCACCCTCATACCCAAACCGGGAAAGGACCCCCTGAAGGTGTCGAATTATAGGCCCATAGCCCTGCTCAATGCAGATCTAAAAATATTTACCAAGCTGTTGGCCAATAGGTTGGCAATGTGGTTACCACAAATTATACATAAAGATCAAGTGGGGTTTGTATACAACCGCCAAAGGGGGGACAACACATGACGAGTCATTAATCTTACAGACATAATCAACAAACAGGCAAAATCAGCGTTGATTTTAGGATTAGACGCAGAGAAAGCATTTGACCGGTTAAACTGGTTATATATGTTTTCGGTCTTGAGATATTTTGGTATATCTGGGTCTTTTTACCAAGCTCTAGGTCAATTGTATTACGTACCCACAGCGACGATTAGATTACCGCATAGCACCTCACCATTAATCAATATATTTAATAGTACCCGTCAGGGGTGTCCATTGTCCCCATTAATATTTGTCATGTGTGTCGAACCGCTTGCAGCGACCATCCGTTTAAACTCATCTATTCAGGGGGTAATGATCCGAGACCGGGAATTTAAATTGTCGCTTTTCGCGGATGATATCTTACTTACCATATCAAACCCTCATATTGTGAGGGTTAATGCTAATATGTGTACATGTGTGCATCAATAAGCTAAAGTTTGTTTATAAGAAAATACCAAGCTTTCCTCCTTATAAGACCATACAGATATCCATATATCCATTTGAGGACGATGACTGTGCAGTATTGAGGCAGTCAAGATAACAGCGATTCCACATACACATCCTGTCAACAAGCAACTGAGTTTCGACTACATGTCCTAAGAAGCATTGGCTGATACAACCAGAAAACTTCATCTGCCCGGCAACTACTTTGAACCAATAAAGAACTTTATGCTCAACCCCTCCCTATGGACTGTCCCACTGCACATGCGCCCACGCCCCTTTTTCTACTCGCATAGATATGTGTGCCGTGCTGAATAAAGTAGGTAGTGCATGGATAAGATTGAACCAGAACAACATGTCTGACTCTTTCTTTCACTGGCCGGCCCGTGCACTCAGACATTGATTTGGAGTACCGGAGTGGGAACAGGAGACCCCTTGTCGCTTTACGACCCCGACAATATTACCCTTCCAAATCTACACGCTCTCTTGGATGAGTTCCGACACCTTTCAGGTTATAAAATAAATAAAACTAAGACGGAGGCCCTCCCAGTGGGTATACCTAAAGACCAGCTTCTATTTCTTCAGTCTAATTATCAATATAAATGGAAAGAGGTCTCCCTGAAGTATTTGGGGGTATTTATCACTAAATCCTATGCTTCCTTGTATGGTCAAATTTTCCTAAACTGTATCTAGAGATGAAAAATATGCTGCAGAAATGGAAATCGTTGCCCCTCTCTCTGATGGGAAGAATAGCAGCCATAAAAATGACGTTATTACCCAAAATGTTGTATCTATTCGAAACGCTCCCAATAGCGGTTCCCCTTGGTGACCTTAGGGCCCTTCAAGCTACCTTTTTAAGGTTCATATGGAACTACAAACGCCATAGGGTGGCCAAATCGGTGTTACAAGCAAGTAAACATAATGGGGGCCTACCAGTGCCTGATGTAATCAAATATTATTGGGCCACTCACTTGCGAGGGATCCCAGAGTGGTCATCCCTATCGCTTTTTTCGGGGGCTGAAATTAAAAAATTTATGGCTCCAGAATGTACACCCCAACTCTTTGTTGTGGTCTGAGGTCCCAGTGCAAATAGATACCGTCCTGTTGGGACCGATGGCTCTTACGAAGGCGATATGGCTAAAATGTAAATATAAATTTAAGTTGTGCTCGGAAGCGTCGGCCATGGTGTCTTTTCTCTTTAACCCATTGATGCCAAGTGCAATGGGAAATAATTTAATGAAACCATGGTTTTTGACAACAAAGCTTTTCCCGGTTAGCAGACTTGATTGACTATAGAACACTCAAATTATCGCCATTTCGTTCCCTACAGGAGAAATTTAAATTGCTAAACAACTGTCAATATGGGTATTTGCAGATGAAACACTTTATGCAGCACCTTTTTCGCTCAGTTAAGGTTTCTACTCCCCGAGGGTTTTAGCTCATTGTGCAAGCTAACAGTCTCGACAAGAGGGGCTCATATCCGATTTTATAAAAATACTATTATGTTTCCCGACCCAAAGGGACCCAATACACCATAGTTATATGGCCATATGGGAAAACTATATAGGAGAGTTCATACCTTGGACACTTGGAATATTATTTGGAAAAATGCGGCTAGAACCTCTACGTGTAGCATTTATAAGGAAAATATTTATAAAATTAAGACATGTTGGTATCATACTCCTACAATATTACACAAACTGAACCCGACAATTCCAGATGTGTGCTGGAGGTGTCAAGCTCCTCGAGGGCATATATATCATAGATTTTGGACGTGTCCGGTGATCCGGGGTTTCTGGAAGTATGTGCGAAGGTTGATTTCTGAGGTAACAGGGCTGCACGGACCTAATGATCCATTGTTTTGCTTGTTCAATATATTACCTGTCCAAAGCAGTAAACACACTATGAGGTTAATCATTTATCTGTTAACGGCGGCGAGATGTTTAATCTCGAGCCATTGGAAGAGTATTAATCCTACAACTTTAGAAGATCTAAAGGTCAGGATTGGGCATGTTAGAACAATGGAGCATTTGACAGCACTTTTGAACAACTCCCTCGAGAGGTTTGAGGCTATGTGGCAACGATGGGATTCTTATATCATTGTGGACGGTCACTGAGAGCACCTTGTGTGTTCTCTTAATCTAGTTAGCAGAGGATGAATGGATGAGAGGCTGAAATAGAGTAAACGACTTTCCCCCTTCCCTCGTGTGTCGTGTATTGTGTTATATCTTTAAAAAGGATGTTCTTTTAAATTTTTATTAGGCATTTGTTATTAGACATATAAACCTGATGTTCTAAGTTAAAAGTTTATACTCACTGCTATTGATGTAATGCTTCTAGACAACATTTTGTATTTAATACAGCAATGATTTCATATGCACAATTGAAATATTTGTATGGTTATACTGATAAGTTGTAATAAAAATACAGTTAAACAAAAAAAAAAACATGAAAAACTATATAAAATTTATATCAATGTATATCATAGTAAGGTTATCCTGTCATAAATATCACATGGTAAACGCTGTGAAAATGAAGCCCAAAAAACAATGTCGTAACTATGTTTTTTTCCCCGCTTTTCATGGTCCAATGTTAAAAAAAAATATGGAACACCTGTGTGCCCGTAATGCACAATACACCCCTAGATGACAGCCACGTGTTAAATCCAAATGCAGTGACTTCTGGAAGGTTTCACCTGTTCTGGTACTTTGGGGGCTTCGCAAACGCGACATGGCACCCACCAAAATCTGTCTTCCAAAAGCCAAATAGTGCTCCTTCCCTTGTTGGCCCTGCCATGTGTCCAAACAACAATTTACACCTTCATATAGGGTACTGCTGAACTTAGAAGAAATTGTGTAACAAATTTTGGGATGCTTTTCTCCAGGATGTTTTGTAAAATGAAACATTTTCATTTTCACAGCCTAACGCCAAAACATTTGTAAACACATGTGGGGTCGATATACTCACTACACGCCAGGATATATTCTTTAAGGGGTGTAGTTACCAAGATGGGGTATTTTTAGAGGTGTTTATTAAGTTTTAGAACCTTAGTGTGTCTGCAAACCTGTAATGGCACCTAAAGAAAATCATAATGAAAATGAGATCCCAAAGGCCAGTAGGTGCTCCTTCTATTGTGAGGCTTGTCGTTGAGTTAAAGAGCACACTAGGGCCCCATATGGGATATCTCTATAAATGTGAGAATTGGGGGGGTATCGATAGTATTATGAACTCCTAAACGACCTTAGACGTATGCATACGTCCAGGTCGTTTGGGGGTTAACGCACCTGGACGTATGCATACGTCCTGAGGATCGCGCAAACTCTAAAGCAGAGTTCGCGCGATCGGCGCGGGGTGTCAGCTGTATATTACAGCTGACATCCCGCTGCTTCGGCCCTGACCCGAGATCGCTCCGGGGGGGAGTGGGGGGCAGTTAACCCCTTAATTATCGCGACGATCGGGTCGCAATAACTAAGGTAGACGCAGGAGGAGATCGCTCCTCCTGCGTCTCTGTCGGCGACAGCAGCGCACGATCGTGTGGCTGCTTTGTGCTGACAGACAGCACGGAAGGCATAAAATGCCTTCCGGGTTGTCTGTGACGTCTCGATGCCCGACCATGCCCTGTGGGCATGGCCCGGCATCGTGACTGACAGTTGTCATAGGAACCAGTCATAGCAACAAGCTGTGTACTGATTCCTATTGAATGAGGGATCTGAAGATCTCTCATTCAAATCCCCTATGGGGAAAGTAAAAAAAAATGTGAAAAAGTAAAAAAAAGTAAAAAAAGTGAAAAAAATTTAAAACACAAACTAAATAAAAATAAAATAAAAATACGTACACTGCCCTTTTCCCCTTTACAAACGCCAATCACCCAAAAAAAGATCAAAAATAAATAAAGTACCCATATTTGGTATCGCCGCGTGCGTAACGATCTGCCCTATAAATCTATCATGCTAATTAACCCGTATGCTGACCGCCGTAAAAAAAACAAAAAAACCCAAATCACATTATTAAGATTTTTGTTCATACTGCAGCACATAAAATGGAATAAAAAGCGATCAAAAACTCCTATAAATGCCAAAGTTGTAACAATTAAAATGTCAGTTCATCCCGCAAAAAAAAGTGTCCTTACACAGCTCTGGATATGGAAAAATAAAAAATGTATAGCTCTCAGAAGATAGCGATGCATAAATATTGTTTTACACACTAAAAACACTTTTTTTTTTTTTTAAAAGTGCTTCAACATAAAAAAAACTATATAAACAGGATATCGCCATAATCGTATCGACCCAAAGAGTAAAGCTAACTTATCACGGATACTGCACGGTGAGCGCTGTTAAAAATAAAAATAAAAAACACTACTAGGATTGCAGTATTTTCTTCACCCTGCCTTCCAAAAAATGGATTTAAAAGCGATCAAAAAGCTTTGTCCCCCCAAAATGATACTAATAAAAACGTCAACTCATCCCGCAAAAAAAAGCCCTACACAGCTCCAAACACGGAAAAATTAAAAAGCTATGACTCTCAGACTATGGCGATGTAACAACGTGTTTTCCTGGTTGAATAAAAGTGTTTTTATTGTATAAAAGCCGTAAAACACAAAAAAATATACAAATTTAGTATCACTGTAATCGTATCAACCTGCTGAGTAATGCTAGCATGTCATATATACCGTACAGTGACTGCTATAAAAAATAAAAATAAAAAACACTACCAAGATTGCTGTATTTTGTTCAAAATATATCACAAAAACCTTAATAAACAGAGAACATAGCGTCATATACACCCCATAATTGTACCAATAAAAACATCAACTCATCCCGCAAAAACAAGCCCATACACAGCTTTGTATACAGCAAAATAAAAAAGTTATGGCTGTCAGAATAGGACAATATAAAAACGCAATTTTTATAGACATATTTCTATTGTGTAAAAGTAATAAAACAGAAAAAACTATATAAAATCTATATCAATGTAACTGTACCGACCTCCATAGTAAAGTTATCCTGTCATTTACACTGCACGGCGAACGCTGTAAAATTGAAAGCCAAAAAAACAATGACCGAACTGCGTTTTTTCCCCCCATTTTCATGGCCCAATGCTAAAAAAAACTATGGAACACCTGTGCATCCAAAATGCACAGTACACCCCTAGATGAGATCCCTGAGGGGTGTTGAATCCAAAATGGGGCCACTTCTGGAAGGTTTCACCTGTTCTGCTACTTTGGGGGCTTTGCAAATGTGACATGGCACCCACCAAAATCTGCATTCCAAAAGCAAAATAGCGCTCCCTCCCTTGTATGCCCTGCCATGCGCCAAAACAGCAGTTTACACCCCATGTAGGGTATTGCCGAACTTGGAAGAATGTGCGTAACAAAATTTTGGGGTTCTTTTTTACAGGATTCCATGTAAATATAAAACATTTTAAGCTAAAATTGCAGATTATTGGAAAATTTTTTTTTTTAATTTTCACAGCCTAATGCAAAAAAAAAAAATTTGTGAATCACCTGTGGGTCTATATATTCACTGCACCCCTGGGTATATTCCTTAAGGGGTGTAGTTTCCAATATGGGGTCTTTTTAGGGGTGTTTATTAAGTTTTAGCACCTTAGGGCATCCTCAAACCTGAAATGACACCTAAATAAAATCGTATTGAAAATGAAACCCCAGAGTCCAGTAGGTGCTCCTCCTATTCTGGGGCTTGTGGTTGAGCCAAATAATGCACTAGGGCCACATATGGGATATCTCTAAAAACGGCAGACCTGGGGGAATTGATATTATGTTGCATTTACCTAGTCACATTTACCGTATTCCAGTGAATAATGGATAAATATTGAAAATCTGCAAAAATAGTGAAATTTTGAAATTTCACCTCCACTTTGCTTTAATTTCTGTGAAATACCTAAAGGGTTAACAAACTTCCTAAACACTGTTTTAAAGATTTTAAGGTGTCTAGTTTCTTAAATTGAGTCATTTATAGGAGTATCGAACATGCAGGTCCCTCAAAGCCACATCAGAACTGGACTGGTCCCTAAAAAAATGTTTATTGCAAATTTTCTTGAAAATGTGATAATTTACTACTAAATGTCTACGCCCTCTAATGTCGTAAAAAAAAAAAAAAGTTAAAAATTTATGCCAACCTATAGTAGGCATATGGTAGATGCTAGTTATAAACTATTTTGTGGTGAATAATTTATCTGTCTTGCACACAGAAATTTTGGAACTTTCAAAATGACAAATGTTTCCAAATTTTCATGAAAACAAGCAAGGATTGTATGGATCAAAATTTCTTACTAACTTAAAGCCCAATGTGTCACGAGAAAACAATCTCTGAATCACTTGGATAGGTAAAAGTGTCAAAAAGTTATTCTCACACAAAGTGACACATGCCAGATTTCAAAAATACGGCTGTGTCAGGAAGGTCAAAACAGGCTGGGTCCTTAAGGGGTTAATTGATATTAAAAGTGAAATTTCACCTACACTTTGCTTTAATTTCTGTGGAACACCTAGTGGGTTAATAAACTTCCTAAATGCTGTTTCGAATACTTTAAGAGATATAGAAAGAGTCATTTATCGGGGTTTCTAACACGCAGGCACCTCAAAGCCATGTGAGAACTGGATTGGCTCCTAAAAGAATCAATGTTGCAAATTTTCTTGAAAATGTAAAAAATGACTACTAATTTTGTAAAACCTCTAATGTCAAAGAAATAAAAAAGACATGTAAAAAAATTTGCCAAACTACAGTAAACATATGGTAGATGCTAGTTATAAACTATTTTGTGCGGAATAATGATCTGTCTACTAACTTAAAGCAAAATGTGTCACAAGAAAACATTCTTTGTATCACATGGATAGGTAAAAGTATCAAAAATGTATTCTCACATAAAGTGACATATGTCAGATTTCAAAACTGGGGCTCTGTCAGGGAGGTCAAACCTGGCTGCGGTGGTAAGAGGTTAATAACTACACTGGGCAAAAGAGGACCCAGTACTGAGCCTTGGTGTACACCACTTATAACCGGGGACCATTCAGAGTAGGAATCATTTACCACTACTCTCTACGATCCGATAGCCAGTTTTTAATCCAATACACACTGTTATTTTTAACCCAGTAGACTTTAATTTACCCATTAAACGCTTATGAGGGACAGTGTCAAATACCTTTGCAAAGTGTAAAAACACTATGGGCGACATGTATGTATTTTGGTGCTCAGACGGCATTTTTTTTGCGCACATTAGTAGCGTAGAATCCACCTGAATCTATGAACCTGTTCTACTGTGGGTCATAGATTTAGCACTTTCTAGCTTCAAATTGACAATTCTGGCTCAGGTAAACCACTTTTAAAGTGGTCTATCTGTTCCAGCAGTAATGCCCCTGGATTTGCCGTTCAAAAGTCATAAATGTGTAGAATCCTACAGTTGTAGTGAGACACATCTCCAGCACACCCTTTGACCTTAGGCGCATTACAAAGTGCCACGGGTGCTTTATAATGCGCCTAATTTTGGAGTGTGCCTGAGTAAAAATATAGCGAACAGGGCTGTGCCAGTTTTCAGGATGAAAAAAACGCCAGACTTCTGGTGCAGCCCCATACATACATTTTGCCCTACATCTACAACCGCCACACTATCCAGACCTATACTCACTTCTTCATAAAAACAGATCAGGTTAGTCTGACAACTTCTGTCCTTAGTAAAACCATGCTGGCAATCACTTATAAAGTTATATTCAGCCACATATTCCTGTATACAGTCCCTTATGAGCCCCTCAAAAGGATTACCACAATAGATGTTAAACTTACTGATCTGTAATTATCTGTAATTGAAGATAGGAACCACATTTGCCTTGCGCCAGTCTCCGGGCACTATACTAGTTACCAGAGAATCTCTAAATATTATGTACAGGGGCACAGAAATAACTGAGCTGAGCTCTTTAAGAATTCTTGGGTCTAAGCCATCTGGGCCTGGAGTTTTATTCACATTACAGGGGTTATGTAAGAAACCAGAAAAAATAAGACTATATAATGGAGGAATACTAAAGATAAGTAGTAACTATCTGTCACAATCCAGTGTGTGAACTACCTACAGATGCTGTTATATTGCATAATAATGCCATGTTGGATCTTTCTCCTCAGGGAACTAGTGAATGGAGCTACAGTTGTTATACGCGCTGTTTGAAAACTTCATGTCCCACAAAAACCTGCTTCCTCCAGTTGAGCTATAGATTCTATATACTCTATCCACACTAAATTTATTTATATAGCAATGTATACACGCATATATATGAACACTTTTATATGAAACAGTCTCCCTTCTACACTGCAGAGCTGCCCTGCACACCACAAGTCTCTTAGGCTATGTCTACACTGCAGTGGACAAAAAACGACCTGAAAACGAATTACTAAAAACGTTCATGAAACTGAGTTTTCTGTCCACTGCCTGTCAAAGCAGCTGAAAAAACGGCGGTTTTTTGGTGCGTTTATCGTTTTTTTGGAGCGTTTTTTGGAGCGTTTTTTTTTAAGCGTCTTTGCTCTGCTTTTTAATGTATGCACAAATTAAGCCATTAGATGTAAGCTACACCCTACAGGTGGAGTTAACATGTTAAGTAGTCATTTCCCCTTTTGATCACTGTAGCCATTTTTGAGCACATTGTCCTTGTGTGCTGCTGCTGCGTGCTACTGCTTTGTTAAATTTTGCACCAGATTCTTGCACCAAAATCCACAAAAACCCACATTATCTTTCCATACAGCAAGATAACTGTATTGGCATCAAAATCTGTAAAGAAAAGGATTTTAGTGCCAAACTCCCAAAAAACGCATTATTGCGCCTAATTCCGTAAAAAAAAATATATTTTTAGTGTCAGAAGCAAGATCAGTTTATTAGCGCCAAAATTTTTAAAGATTTTGAACTAAGCCCCCAAATCCGTCAAAAATCGGATTCTGGCGCCGAAATCCGTCAAAAATGTATTTGTGTGCGTCAAAAGCTAGATCACTTTATTAGCGCCAAAATCTGTAAAGATACGGATTTTTGCCCCAAAAGCCATAAAAAATGTATTTTTGGCGCCAAAATCCGTAAAAAACGTATTTTTGGCGTCAAGGCGAGATAACGTTATTAGCGCGCCAAAATCAGTAAAAAAAATTATTTTAGTGTCAAAAAATCGTAAAAAAACGTATTTTTGCGCCAAAATCCGTAAAAAACGTATTTTGCCGTCAGAAGCGAGATAACGTTAGTAGCGGCAAAATCAGTAAAAAAAAATTATTTTAGTGTCAAAAAACCAAAAGAAACGGATTTTTGCACCAAAATCCATAAAAAAAAGTATTTTTGGCGTCAGAGGCGTGATAACGTTATTGGCGCTAAAATCTGTAAAAAAAAATTATTTTAGTGCCAAAAAACGTAAAAAAACATATTTTTGCACCAAAATGCGTAAAAAACGTATTTTTGGCGTCAGAAGCGAGATAACGTTATTAGCGCCAAAACCAGTAAAAAAATAATTTTAGTGTCAAAAAACGTCAAAAAACGTATTTTTGCGCCAAATCTGTAAAAAAACGTATTTTTAGCGTCAGAGGCGAGATAACGTTATTGGCGCTAAAATCTGTAAAAAAAATTATTTTAGTGCCAAAAAACGTAAAAAAACGGATTTTTGTGCCAAAATGCGTAAAAAACTTATTTTGGCGTCAGAAGCGAGATAACGTTATTAGCGGCAAAATCAGTAAAAAAAATTATTTTAGAGTCAAAAAAACGTAAAAAAAAACGGATTTTTGCGCCAAAATGCGAAAAAAAATTATTTTTAGCGTCAGAGGCGAGAACGTTATTGGCGCTAAAATCTGTAAAAAAAAAAAAAATATTTTAGTGCCAAAAAACGTAAAAAAACGGATTTTTGCGCCAAAATGCGTAAAAAACGTATTTTTAGCGTTAGAGGCGAGATAATGTTATTGGCGCTAAAATCTGTAAAAAAAATTATTTTAGTGCCAAAAAAAGTAAAAAAACGATTATTGCGCCAAAATCCAGAAAAAAAACGTATGTTTGGCGTCAGAGGCGAGATAACGTTATTGGCGCTAAAAATCTGTAAAAAAAAATTATTTTAGTGCCAAAAAACGTAAAAAAAAAACGGATTTTTTGCGCCAAATGCGTAAAAAACGGATTTTTGGCGTCCAGAAGCGAGATAACGTTATTGCGGCAAAATCAGTAAAAAAAAATTATTTGTGCCAAAAAACGTAAAAAAAAATATTTTTGCACCAAAATGCGTAAAAAACGTATTTTTGGCGTCAGAGGCGAGATAATGTTATTGGCGCTAAAATCTGTAAAAAAAAAAATTTTTTAGTGCCAAAAAAATGTAAAAAACGGATTTTTGCGCCAAAATGCGTAAAAAACTTATTTTTGGCGTCAAAAGCGAGATAACGTTATTAGCGCCAAAATCAGTAAAAAAAATTATTTTAGTGTCAAAAAACGCAAAAAAAAAACGTATTTTTGCGCCAAAATCCGTAAAAAAAACGTATTTTTGGCGTCAGAGGCGAGATAACGTTATTGGTGCTAAAATCTGTAAAAAAAATAATTTTAGTGACAAAAAAAGTAAAAAAACGGATTCTTGCGCCAAAATCCATAAAAAAAAAACGTATGTTTTGGCGTCAGTAGGCGAGATAACGTTATTGGCGCTAAAATCTAGTAAAAAAAATTATTTTTAGTGCCAAAAAAACGTAAAAAAACATATTTTTGTTGCACCAAAATGCGTAAAAAACTTATTTTTGCCGTCAGAAGCTAGATAACGTTATTAGCGCCAAAACCAGTAAAAAAATAATTTTAGTGTCAAAAAACGTCAAAAAACTTATTATTGCGCCAAAATCCGTAAAAAAACGTATTTTTAGCGTCAGAGGCGAGATAACCGTTTATTGGCGCTAAAATCTGTAAAGAAAATTATTTTTAGTGCCAAAAAACGTAAAAAGACGGATTTTTGCGCCAAAATGCGTAAAAAACGTATTTTGGCGTCAGAAAGCGAGATAACGTTATTAGCGCCAAAACCAGTAAAAAAATAATTTTAGTGTCAAAATACCTCCAAAAACGTATTTTTGAGCCAAAATCCGTAAAAAAACCCGTATTTTTAGCGTCAGAGGCGAGATAAACGTTATTGGCGCTAAAAATATGTAAAAACAATTATTTTAGTGCCAAAAAACGTAAAAAAATGGATTTTTGCACCAAAATGTGTAAAAAACGTATTTTTAGCGTCAGAGGCGAGATAATATTATTGGCGCTAAAATCTGTAAAAAAAATTATTTTAGTGCCAAAAAACGTAAAAAACGGATTTTTGCGCCAAAATGCGTAAAAAACGTATTTTTGGCGTCAAAAGCGAGATAACGTTATTAGCGCCAAAATCAGTAAAAAAAAATTATTTTAGTGTCAAAAAACGCAAAAAAAACGTATTTTTGCGCCAAAATCCGTAAAAAAACGTATTTTTGGCGTCAGAGGCGAGATAACGTTATTGGCGCTAAAATCTGTAAAAAAAATAATTTTAGTGCCAAAAAAAGTAAAAAAAAACGGATTCTTGCGCCAAAATCCGTAAAAAAAAACGTATTTTTGGCGTCAGAATGAGATAACGTTATTAGCGCCAAAATCTGTAAAAAAAAAAATTATTTTAGTGCTAAAAAACGTAAAAAAACGTATTTTTGCGCCAAAATGCGTAAAAAACGTATTTTGGCGTCAGAAGCGAGATAACGTTATTAGCGGCAAAATCAGTAAAAAAAATTATTTTAGTGTCGAAAAACGTAACAAAAACGTATTTTTTGCGCCAAAATCCGTAAAAAAAACGGATTTTTAGTGTCAGAGGCGAGATAACGTTATTGGCGCTAAAATCTGTAAAAACAATTATTTTAGTGCCAAAAAACGTAAAAAACGGATTTTTGCGCCAAAATGCGTAAAAAACGTATTTTTGGCGTCAAAAGCGAGATAACGTTATTAGCGCCAAAATCAGAAAAAAAAAAATATTTTAGTGTCAAAAAAACGCAAAAAAAAAACGTATTTTTTGCGCCAAAAATCCGTAAAAAAAACGTATTTTTGGCGTCAGAGGCGAGATAACGTTATTGGCGCTAAAATCTGTAAAAAAAATAATTTTAGTGACAAAAAAAGTAAAAAAACGGATTCTTGCGCCAAAATCCGTGAAAAACGTATTTTGGGCGTCAGAAATGAGATAACGTTATTAGCGCCAAAATCTGTAAAAAAAAAATATATTTTAGTGCTAAAAAACGTAAAAAAAACGGATTTTTTGCGCCAAAATGCGTAAAAAAACGTATTTTGGCATCAGAAGCGAGATAACGTTATTAGCGCCAAAATCAGTAAAAAAATTATTTAGTGTCAAAAAAAACGTATTTTTTGCGCCAGAATCCGTAAAAAAAAACTTATTTTTAGCGTCATAGGCGAGATAACGTTATTGGCGCTAAAATCTGTAAAAAAAATTAATTGAGTGCCAAAAAACGCAAAAAAACGTATTTTTGCACCAAAATGCGTAAAAAACGTATTTTTGGCATCAGAATCGAGATAAGGTTATTAGTGCTAAAATCTGTAAAAAAAATTATTTGTGTCAAAAAACGTAAAAAAACGGATTCTTGTGCCAAAATCTGTAAAAAAACATATTTTTGGCGTCAGATGCGAGTTAACGTTATTAGCACCAACATCTGGAAAAAAAAAAATGATTTTAGCACCAACACACGTAAAAAAAACGGATTCTTGCGCCAAAATCCGTAAAAAACGTATTTTTGGGTCAGACACGAGATAACCTATTACGCCAAAATCCGTAAAAAAAAATAATTTTAGTGTCAAAAAACGTAAAAAAACTTATTTTTGCGCCAAAATCCGAAAAAAACGTATTTTTGGCGTCAGCGGCGAGATAACGTTATTGGTGCCAAAATCTGTAAAAAAAAATATTTTAGTGCCCAAAAACGTAAAAAAAACGGATGCTTGCGCCAAAATCCGTAAAAAAACGTTTTTTGGCGTCAGTGGCGAGACAGCGTTATTAGCGGCAAAATCTGTAAATAAAATTATATTAGTGCCAAAAAACTTAAAAAATGATGTCTGGCGCCAAAATCCGTAAAAAACGTATTCTGGCGCCAAAATCCGTAAAAAACGTATTTTCATCATCAGTAGCAAGGTAACTTTATTAGCACCAAAATATGTTTAGAAAAGGAGTTTAGCATCTAAATCTGTAAAAAACCAGATTCTGACGGCAAAATCTGTAAATAACATATTTTTAGCGAAAAAAATATGAATTGCACAAAAATCGTTAGCGACCAAAGCATGATCATTTGATTACAAAAGGTACAAAAAAGACTCTCATCAGAAACTAGTATGCAGATTTGATAATGAATAAAACCTTTGTTACACCCTCTGGGAGGGTTTTCATTGAAAAATCGCGGCAAAAAACGCCACGAAAACGCGCCAAAAAAACGCGCCAAAAGACGTCTGGCCCTTTCCACAGACTCCTGTAGTAAATTTTCTGCCCTGCTCTGGTGTTTTTTAGAGCATGTTGCAAAATACGACCAGTGAAAAAAACGAGCAGAAAAAAGTAGCTCAGTGTAGACAACAGGAGGGTTTTACAATAGAAGTCTATGGGAGATGATTACGTTTTCCCAGCGTTTTTAGAAAACGAAAAAAGCTGAAAAAACGGACTGTTTTTCTGTGCAGTGTAGACATAGCCTTAGGCTGACTAGCACACATGCTCAGTGATGCAAGTCAGCCTAACCAGGAAGTAACTCTGTCTGTTCTACTACTGTACGCTGCATTCCAGGACAGGTTTCTGCACAGGAAGGAGTCTGGTGGCCATTTTCTTCTGCTATAATGATTATCCCCTAGACAAAACGGGCCGAATTTTGTAGTTAAAGGTATTTAGGCATTTTTTCTTTATGACATGTAGTTATGTATTTATTGTTCTTCATTTCCTGTAGAACCCCTTTAAGTTTATGTAACTTGTCTTGGACCATTTCTACACTCAGCCAATTTATTCTGTCAGTTAGTGTATTAACAGTACTGGCACTGCCTACATTATCAGTGATCCCGCCCCCATCAACTACTTTCTCCTAGTTTGTATCCACAGAGTTACAAGAACCTATTTAGTAGCCCTGCCCTCTCCTAATCCCCAGTGACCAGCTCCCCATTAGGGCACAGGACAAATACCGGTCGGTTTATCCCCACAGCCGCAGGGGGACAGATTTTTTCCAAGATGAGCAGAGAAAAGCCCTCCCCCTTCCCATATACATGTTCATATTCTGTCTGAAAACCGGACTGAAGAATGAACATGTACAATGTTTTTCGGGCCACTTGCTGAACAAGTCTTCCATAGTGGCCCGTTTAAAAATTTGTGGCCGGTTTTTCAGACGGTTTGCAAAACCACAAACCATCTGAAAAACCGTCGGCAAACCGCTGCAGGGGACAGGCCTTATGTTATTTAAGGACGTACATCCTGAATTATGGGTTAAAAAGAATTTCTTGAGGTTTTCGCCCTTTGGGCCACCTCCTTTCTTTTTTGTATTTTACAGATTTTTTTAACTTTTTTAATTTTCAAAATGCTAATCACCCCTCTGACTTTATTTTTAAATCCCTTTTTTATTATTATTGCCATTTTAAACTGGAGGTAGAAGCCATTTTGGATTTAATTTTAATCGCTATACTTTTACCTATGGGGAAAACATTTGCTGTATATTTCCACAAAGTATATTTAAAGTCCCCCTTTTGGGGCTTCTACATCATTAATGATAATACTGCCTTCCATTTTGTCTGTAGTGCGGCCCTTAAAAGGGGAAAAATTGGCCTTTTTTATAATTAAATTTTTTGCCCTCTCGCTCGTGATATTTTTTTTTTTTCCATTTTAGGTTTAAAAAAAATTTACTGGGGGTTGCGTCCCCGGGGCCGGGACAAACGGAAAACAGAGGCAGCTCGCCAGTGCGCCTACCTCGGCCTTCACTAGGGGCCAGACAGGGGCCCCGAACTTCGCCGGCCCGACCGCCATGGGCCCGAGCGCCGGCGCTCTTTACCTTTATGTGCGTCCGCGGGACCCATACACTGGGGGGTTTCGCCGCAAGAGCGAGCGCTCCCTGTTTCCGCAGACATGTTGGACAGGACGGGTCCACACAGCGGGCCGGGTCCTTAAAAGGCGGGGGACCTGCCCAGCCCCGTGCTGCAAAAGCTGGCAGCTTCGCGATGAAGTGCTCATCACGACGCGCCCCTCCTAACACACAGCCCTCATAGGCTGGCCCCAGGAGCTGGGGGAGGAGTGTCCCCCCCGGGAGGCGGGGCCTGAAGACAGGAAACCGCCAGGAAGCAGGTAAGGAGTTTTAAATGTTTTTTTTATGTTTTTTACATGCCTGGTGCCCCTATCTCTATATACCACCCCTGGTGCCCCTGTAAAATAAACCTGCCTGAGTGCCCCTATCTCTATATACCTCCTGATGCCCCTGTATCCCTCCTGATGCCCCTGTAACCTCTTAGTCCCCATCTCTATAAAAACCTGCCTTAGTGCCCCAAAAAACCTCCCAAAGGGTGCCCCTATACTAATACCTTTCTTGAGTCCCCTTTTTCCCTATATCCTGCCTGTCCCCCTATATACCTGCCTGAGAGTCCACATAGCTTAAAACCGCCTAAAGTGCCCCACCCTATATACCGCCTGAGTGCCCCAAACCTGCCGGTGCCCTATAGCATATACCGCCTGGCCTCTAGGCTATATACCTGCCTGAGTGCCCCTATATACCCCTGAGGGGCCCCTAAGCTAAACCTGTCGGGGAATTCCCTATGGGCTATAACCGCCTAAAAAGTGCCCCTATCCCTATAACCGCCGGGGGGGTGCCCCTATAACCTGCCGATGCCCTATATTTATATACCGCCGGGTGTCTTAGGGCTATATACCTGCCTGAGTGCCTCTATATACCTCCTGATGCCCCAATAATACCTCCTGAGTGGCCCCTAATTATAAAACCTGCCTGACCCCCATACTATATACCTCCTGAGAGTGACCCTATGTTAATATACCGCCTAGTGCCTCATGGCTATATACCTGCCCGGGGCCCCTAAACTATATCCCTTTCCCTGAGTGCCTCTAGGCAAAACCCTGCCGAGGTCCCTAACTAAAAACCTGCTGAGCCCCCTATTATATACCCGGGGCCCCCCCAAGGTGCCCCTAAGCTATATACCTCCCCTGATGCCCTATCTTATACCGCCTAATTCCTTTATATCCCCTCCTGAGGGGCCCTATATCTAAAACCTACCAGTGCCCCTTATCTAAATCCCTGCCGAGTGCCCCTTATTAAACCCCCGGGAGAGGACCATAATAAAAAAACCTCCAATCCGTAGTTACTAAAAGTAACTACAAAGGAATCCTTTTTTTTCTGTTGAGCATCACATACAGCAAGTTCTACCACTAAGGTCACTGTAGGGGGGTTGGTAAAATTTAAACAAGCCGTGACAGCTATAGTAATGTGGGGGCGTTGGTCAGGGTTAAATTTGATCCCTTTAAATAGTAAAGTTTTGGTTTTTTGGTTTTGTAGGATTTTTTTAAATAACAATCAATTTTTCTGGTAAATTTTCTCCATGTAAAAGTGGATTATTAGTATTGTTTTTAAAAGGGATTTCCTGTCATACGGGGTGAGGCTTTGAAAAAGCACATTTTCAGGGGTGATTTTTATTTGCAGGACTCTAAAGAAAAGGACAGAGCTATGTGGAAACCGAAAATTTGTGAAAGGACCTGGCCGGGGGAAGGACCTGGGGCCAGGGGTGAGGGAAAATTATGTTTGAATAATTTTTTTTGGGGGCCCCTTGGCGTACCCGCCTAGGCACCAAATGCCTTTCCCGCCCCTGGCTGTTACCAAGGCTTTCAGAAACAGTGACCGCTCCAACAAGTTCTGCTTTGTTAGAAATGACCAGGTCCAACGGAGCATCACTTCTAGTTCGATCTTCCACAAGCTGGCCCACAAAATTATCCTGCAACAGTTGCAGTTGATGCAGTACCATGAGCACAGTCAATAACCACGATTGTCCCCGCCTGTGCTGCCTGCTCCATTTTTTTATGCAGTGACCCTCTGTCTCCTCAGTGATATTCTGGGGTCTACAGATTACACTGAAAAAAAATATTTTTTTCAGTGTTAAACCCCCCTTGTATTTCCACCCAGAATGTTTCCACATCTTCACCATCTTTACATGCTATTGCCTCTTTCACGGTTGCTTTTACATAATTGCTTACATGCAGACACACTGCTCCTCCCTTCCTGTTAGCCCTGTCCTTCCAAAATAGAGTAAAACCCTGAATATTAACAGTCCAATCATGTGAGGAGTCCAGCCATGTCTCAACACCACCAACCACATCAATCTGTTTCTCTAGGACTAACACCTCAAGCTCCCCCATTTTGCTTGCTAGACTTCTGGCATTTGTGATCAGACACTTTAAATTCCCTTCCAGTTTCACACATTCAGTAGATTGCATGGGATTACATGAGATATTGTGGGCACCTACATCTTCAATGCTGGTTTGTAACACATGGATCTCCTTATCCACTAGTCTAGTCCACCCCCCACAGTCCACTTCTCCACCCGCTGATATAATCTGCCCCCTCTCTAACCTATCTACCTCTGCATTTTCTAGAATGTCCTCCTTCCTCATCCCTAGTTTAAACACTCCCACGCCCCTTATAGAATTCTCTCCCCCAGCACAGCAGACCCCCTTCCATTCAGGTGCAATGTACCTATAGAAAACAGATTGTACCCAATGAAAAATCAGCCCAGTGCTCTAAAAACCCAAAGCCTTCTGCCCTACACTAAGACTTCAGCTATGCATTTATTCCAGAGAACACTACCTTGGAGGTCCTTTCTTTCAGTTTGGAGCTTAGTTCTTTAAAATTATTCTATAGTATCCTACACCTACATGTATAATGTCATTGGTTCCAACATGGACCACAACAGCTGGGTCATCGCCAGCTCCTCCCCGTTATTTATCCACCCCGTCCACCACATGCCGAACCTGCATTATGGGGTCTTGCAACAATTTATTCTTTGTCTCCCATGATCATAGAATTTTTTTTCCTACCAATTTTCCCCAGTCAAAGAAACATTCCCCTAATGCCATTCTGAAGACTGATCCCTCGTTATCAACCCAAGAGGCATTTCCAGAACAGAAAGTGGCCTAAACAATATTCATAAACGTTGAAAAAGACATAATCCAACAGGTCAACCATGGGTGTGGAAAGTTGAAGAGGGGGAAAGGGTTTAGCCTGATTCCTCTGGTAATGCCGAAACAAAAGATTTTTTAGATCCAGGTTCCTCGACTGATCTGAATTTATTTGGGACTTAAAAAACTTAGTTTCAGATATCGAAGCTTTCGAAAAAACGCCCACCACTTCAGCAGCATCAAGAGACTTTCCGTGAAGAACACTTTTTCCCGGAAAAGGGCCGTCCTTAGGGTGGCCAGGCCCAAAAACTGTTTTTACCAACTTATAAAATAATTGACCCAAACTAGGTGCATTTATGCCAGGCATGACACTTTTGAATGGGCCCAAGTAGGTGCACAATATGATAGCAAATGATAGCTATGCGGCTTTTTTTTGGTATACGCCTAAATTTGGCGCATTAAATATGCTATACAAGGCATACCACATGCCAGATTTTTCACAGGTTTATTTATTCAGGTACATTATACACTCATTTAATGTGACTTAAAACTGGTGTGGAAGCGCCTCTTTTCTGACATGTTGCCCTAAATCCTTTTTTCTCCAGCCGAAGGGAATGTCCCCTTGTCTTTTGAGGGGGCTTTACATGAAATAATTTTTCCCAATACCTTTTGTATAGACCATTTATATACTTTAATATATACTTTTATATAGATTAATCATGTCCCCCCGGAGCCGCCATTTCTCAAGACTAAATAAACTCAATTCTTCTAACCTCTCCTCATAACGAAGATGCTCCATTCCACTTATAAGTTTGGTTGCTCGTCTTTGCACGCTCTCTCTATTACATCTTTTCTATAAACTGGAGCCCAGAATTTTATTAAGCTCTTTGTAATTTTCAAAGGCCAATGCTGAAACCTCTGACTTATATTTTTAGATGCCCTTTTTTATTATTTATTGCCCTTTTAACAGAAGGTAGAAACCATGTTGGATTTAGTTTTAATCGCCGATACTTGTTTCCCATAGGAATACAGTTTGCTATCAATTTCTCGAGAGTAGATTTAAAGCTCTCCCACTTGGCGTCTACATAACTATATGAGAATAGCTGCTCCCAGTCTATGTCGTGTATTGTGGCCCTAGATAAGTGGAAATTGGCCTTTTCAAAATGAAATGTTTTTGCCCTGTGTTTCTTTCCTCCAGTTTACACTAAAATGAATTATATTGTGGTCGCTGTTAGGCTATGTTACACGGCTATGATTGGGGCGCATTTTGCCGCGTATTTCGCGGTGTACTGCGCTCAAATACGAGCGAAATGGGCCCCATTCATTACAGTAATCCATAGTTCTCATAGAGAACTATGGATTATGCCTTCTCATCCCTGGCATTCAATACGGCGCACGGGGAGATAAGTGACATGTCATCTTTTCATGGCGCTTACGCGCCACGAGTAATGACAATCTATGGGGCCGGCGGGCTGCCAGCCCCCCCGCATCGCAGGAGAAAAATCAGCCCAGTGTTCTAAGAACCCAAACCCTTCACCAAGACTTCAGCCATGCATGTAACTCCCTGAGCTCCCACTGTCTTTCCTGCGTAGCGCATGGCACAGGCAGTATTCTGGAGAACATAACCTTGGAGATCCTTCCCTTCAGCTTGGAGCCTACTTCTTTAAAATTATTCTTAAGGATTCTTCACCTACTGTGTATTCTGTCATTGGTTCCAACATGGACCATGACAGCTGGGTCATCACCAGCCCCTCCCAGAAATTTATCCACCCGGTCCACCACATGCCAAACCCTAGCACCAGGGAGACAGCAAACCATTCAGTTGAGGCGGTCCTGGCGACAAATTATTCTATCCCTCTTCCTGATTATAGAATCCCCCACAACTGCTGTCTTATCCTACCTGCATTCCTATCCCCCTTACTACTAGTCCGGCAGCAAGTGAGAGCAGTGTCCACTAGGGCTGCCATTTCTGCGACTGATGCCCCAGCATTATCACCCAACTTGGCAATTTTAGGAATCTCAGGAGGAGAAGTGGCCTTCCTTTTTTCTGGTTCCCCTAGAATTCCCCAAAACGTCATTAACACAGCTACACGGCTCTACCTGCTGATCCAAAACTCCACCCTCAACTTTTAGCCCACTAACTGCGAGCGTCCAGAGTAGCAACATACTCACATCTGTCACAGCAGTATTCACCCTGGACCTCTTGCTCCAGTAGTGCATACATATGGCAGACTGTGCACTGATGAAAACTGCCAGTCATGCTGCCCATTATCGCAGTGCAACAGCAACGAAAATGAAAAAAAGAAAGGCTATTTATATTAAAATAAATAAAATTTGTTTACTTACTAGTTTTTCACTCCTGTTTTTTTAACTCACACTCTGTTTACCCTCACTCAGTGAACAAAGCTCAGGAGCAAGCTTTAAGGAGTCCAATGATGGAAATTATATCCCCTGACTCCAGCTAACCCCACCCCCATTCAGGTGTACCACAGGTCCTGGCAGGTGTACCTCAGGTGATTACAACAGAAAGGGAAAAAAAGTGGTCTTTAAAATGTGTCAGTAGTTCTAACACAGGCTGCAATAGAAAACAACTTTGTAACAATCTATATGTAGCCACTCACCCAATTCTCCGTTTTTTTAACTCACACTCCGTTTACCCACTCAGTGAACGAAGCTCAGGAGCAACTTATTCTGGTTCCCCTAGAACTCCCCCCCAACTTCATTACCCAGCTATATGTCTCATGCTGCTGATCTATTACTCCACCCACAACATTTAAGCCACTAACTGCTTGCTCCTCTCATAATTTTCAATCTTCTGCTCCTCCAGATCTATAATGCAAGTTTCTAGAGTAGTAACATGCTCACATCTGTCATAGTGGTATTCACCCTGGACCTGCTGATCCAGTAATGCATACATATTGCAGACTGTGCACTGAAGAAGTTGTGAGTCATGCTGTCCACTATCCAGTTACAACAGTAATGAAGATTTTTCACTCCTGTTAACTCTACACTCTGTTTATCACTGAGTGCAAGCAGCTCAGACCGAGCACAATTTAAACAGTCCTCCTCATCATGCTGTTCACATTTAATAATAATAACAACAACAACAATAAGCTTTATTTATATAGCGCCAACATATTCCGCAGCACTTTACAATTTAGGAGGTATACGTACAGACAAACCAGACATTACACAATAAAAATCTACTTACAGATCAGACACAAGGTGTGACGGCCCTGCTCGCAAGTGCTTACAATCTATAAGGATGTATGAGTGAGACGAAGGGTGAGAAGTGCTCAGGTTACATATTGGTTCAGCCATGTTACATAAACACAGGGGAGTTTACATAAAAAGTGGATGAGCCTGCCACCCGTACCATACATCTACTGTATATACAGTACACAAAACAAATACTGAATAAAACAAATTACCTTTATTAAATACATATAAAGTGAAAATATTTAAAAACACACCAATTAACTGAACAGGGTTACGCAAAAGCCAATAAAACAGATATGGGTGCAGATTTCATTCAAATAAAACAAAATATAATATTGTAATAAGACTGTTCATGATATCCACTTATCAAACTATGTTCAATAGTAAGGGGTGATAGTAATCACGTAATCTAGATCAAGTGACACAAAATATACATCCCAAACACATATGTTAAACTATTATCCCATAGAAACCATGAACAATCCAAACCGAATCTCATATACCTGTATTGGCTGCCATGTATGGACACAGTCCGGACGCACGTCTCGCGTAGGCTTCCTCTGGGGAGGCCACAGGTCCAGTTTCTGTAGAGAGTAAAGTGCGGAAACCTGACTGTAGAGGATCAATAAGAGAGTTAGCAGAGAGATAGTTGATTAGGCGAGAGTAGAAAAAGTGTTCCAAGAGTTTAGAGATGAAGGGTAGGTCAGAGACTGCTCGGTTGTTAGCAGCACAGTACAGGTCCAGAGAGGGCTTTTTCAGTAAAGGGGTTATGATGGCGTGTTTCAAGGATGGAAAGATCCCAGTGGAGAGAGAGAGGTTACAGATTGCAGTTTGGTGAGAGATGACAGCTGGAGAAATGGACTGGACAAGATGGGAGGGAATGGGGTCACTAGAGCAGGTAGTGAGGCGAGCAGACAGGAGAAGCCTAGACACTTCTTCTGTCGTCAGTTCAAGAGCTGACATCAGACTAGAGGACGTGCGGGAAGGGACAGGATGGTTATTACTTGGGGATTGAGATGTGATGTATTGTTGATTTTGTCTTTGAAGTGAGTGGCCAGGTCTTCTGCACAGAGGTCAGTGAACGGGCCTGAACTTTCGGCCTGAGGAGGGAGTGGAAAGTTCAAACAATCGTTTTGGGTTGTTGTGTAAATGTTGAGATGAGGGAGGTGAAATATTCTTGTTTGGCGCAATGAAGGGCAATATGGTAAGTCCTGAGCATGAATTTGTAGTGGAGAAAGTCTGCTTCTGCACAGACATTCGGCACACCTGGAACATCGCTGCAGAATGTGAGTCTGAGGCATGTGCCAAGGCTTCCGGCATCTGATTCTGGTGGTACGGTGTGTATGTGGTGCCAATATGTCCAGGGTGGTTGAGAGGGTTTCATTATATTGTTTGACAGCCAGGTCAGGACAGGAGAGGGAGGAGATTGGGACAGTGAGGACTGTAGGATGTCTCTGAATTCCTGAATGTTGATGGAGCGAAGGTTTCTGAATGTGTAATGGCAGGTGTGTCCAGAGAAGACAAAGGGAGACATGTAGGATCGGGTTTTTCACCCTTTTCTGGCGTCAAATGCGCCAATGTGAACCGGCTACGATGTCTAATGCGCCTAACGAATGTGTTAGTGTGAAAACAGTCACTTGTCAGCTCACTGATATATGAGATTAATAGTACCTTGTTTAATGGCTTGCAGAGCACGGAGACTCCCAGTCAGCTTCAGCTCGGGAGAGCAGCAGGAAACAGGCATAAAATGATATACTCCAGCTTGCTTAGAAGTAGCATTAAGCAGATGATCCGCAGCTTATACTTTTAAAATAAAAAATGTATTAATATCCCATTAAAAATGTGATAATACAGGGTAGGAGAGTTGTAATACAGCACCAGTGCTACAGATTGCAATCTGTAGCACTGGTGCTGTATTACAACTCTCCTACCCTGTATTATCATATTTTTAATGGAATATTAATAAAAAAATTTATTTTAAAAGTATAAGCTGCGGATCATCTGCTTAATGCTACCTCTAAGCAAGCTGGAGTATATCATTTTATGCCTGTAACGAATGTGTTAGGTGCATTGTTCGGAAGACTCGACACTTTTTAATGTGCCTAACATTAGGGGGTGTTCTGGGGGCGTTATGCACCACACTCGTAATATTAAACACATATATGAATGTGGTTCAGCAAAACTAGGCGCATTACTGATTAAACAGGCAGACCTATTTTACTGTGGTCTGCCTGAGGAGTCGAAGTGGAGCAAGATTTGCTGTTAGGGAAAAAAATGTCCAATATTTCTCAACTTACACCAGTACAATAATAAAAAGTAATTTATGATAATCAAACTATATAAAATTATTTTTTTAAAATTTAATGAAAAATGTTATAATTTAAAATTAATATAAAAATAGATAATATCCCAAAAATATAAAAGTATCCCCTATAGAATGTATTCAAGATTAAAAGAATCTAGTTTTACATTAAATAACCCACTGATCATGTTGTTCAGGTGCAATGAATTTTAGACACCATTTATAACGCACCAAAACCGCTTTCATACATTCAGGCGCATTATACACTGAAAAATAGATGAGAAAATGAACTTTGTTGCACCTAGTTCCATACATGTCTCCCTAAGAGTTAATAATAGTGAAGGAGATAAGGTGGAGGTCAGAGTGAACATAAGGAAAATTTGTAATTTGAGGAAAGATGACAGAAGAATAGATCAAAAGAGTTCCCATCCTTGTGGGTGGGGGAATCTGTAATTTGGAAGAGGCCAAGAGAAGATGTAAGTGAGAATATCTGAGAAGTGGAAGGAGACATGGGGTCGTCAAAGAGGATGTTGAAATCACCTGTTATGAGTGTGGGCATCTCAGTACAGAGGAAATGAGGGATCCATGCAGCAAAATGATCCAGAAACTGGCAGGGTGAGCCGTGGGGTCTGTATACAACCACCACTCTGAGAAAAAGTGGCCAAAAAAGTCTAAAGGTGTGGGACCCCAAATGAGGGAAAAGTGAGGGAGGGTGCAGGAGGAATAACCTGGTAAGTGCAGTGTGGAGATAGTAGTATGCCAACTCCTCCACCTGGCCTGTTCTCAGGTTTGGAGGTGTGGGTAAAGTGTAGGCCGCCATAGGTGAGAGCAGCAAGGGAAGCCGTGTCAGATTGCTGGAGCCTTATTTCAGTGACAGCTAGAAGGTTGAGGGAGTTAGAAAGGAAAAGGTCATGAACAGCAGTGAGTTTGTTACAGACAGATCGGGAGTTCCTGAGCGCACATTTAAAAGGGGCAGGAAAAGACATGCAACGAATACTACACAGATTAGCATGGTTTCTGTGGGAGGCAGAAGAGTAGGTGGGGTTAGCAGTAAAAGAGGGTGGGCCGGAGTTAGGAGAGATTTCCCCTGCAGCGAGAAGCAAGAGAAGGAAGAGTGACAGCAGATGGTTTAGTGATGAATATAAGTGGCGTTTGTGTGGCACCATGAAAGTGGGCAATTTGGGGTAGTTAAAATAAGTGAGTAGTGCATGGGCAGTGTGCATGGATGAGGGAAGGAAAGAGGAACTGATGTGGACAGAATTCTCAGGGGGCAAGACTGGTCAGTAGGCTAGGAGGCAAATAGTTGCAAGGTAGATTGCAACAGTGAGCATGGTGAAAAAGGTCTATTTTAAAAAGACCGGTTACTCACATGAAAGGCGAAAATTCCTGGCCCCCTTCTGCCCCATTTCTGTCATATTTCATCATTTCAAAAAGCTGTCACTTATAATACTGTCATGGCAGACCAGATGCCTCCAATATATAGTGTGTGCAGATCACTGATTACAATTAATGAATCCAGGTGACAGAAATGGGTGGAGTTACAAGAAGATAGAGGAAGGACTTCAAAAGTATATGGTGTATATCCTTTGCTAAACACAGAAATGGGGTAATTATTGGGAATAGAGCTGGGGGTTCAATGCAGTTTACACATACCATAAAACACAGGACAATGAAATATAACAGAAGCTAGGGTAAGTTGCTGGCACTCGTAGTACAGCAGGGCATCTGTAAAGAAAAAAGGCGATCAGATGGGAGCAGAGACAATGGTGAGTGTCAGTCTGTCATATTTCATCACTTCAAAAAGCTGTCACTTAAAAAAAATGGCAATTAAAATACTGGCATGGCACGTTATAAGACCAAAACGCCTTACAATACCTTGCCAACGGCAGGCTTCAAGCAGGATACTTTCAGACAGAAGTGGTCACAGACGTTAGATTGTGACAGAGTGTCATCAGCCGGTTGCAACAGAGATATCGAGAGACTGGAAGAGTCACAGAAAGGCAAAGAGGTGGACGTCCTTTGGCCACATTACACACTGATGACCACTTCATTGTAAACAATGTCCTTTGGAGCCGAATAATGAATGCTGCACAATTCCAGGCATGTTTAAAGGGAATGTGTCATCAAAAATGACATTGTTTAACTCACGTTTTTATGTTAAACACATTTTTAAAGAATTTTTGGTTATATTTATTTTTAATTTTCCATATCACTTTAAATATTTTTTAATAATTCTTAAGTCCTGCAGTTTTCGCTTTGGCCACTAAGCCTAATAACAGTCTGACACTTCCTGCCCTATAGATAAAGATTTTCAGCAGTGTGTTTATTATTAACACAAGCAGGGTCAAACTGAAAGGAGACACCAGTGTGAATAGATAACACAGAATCCACCAGTCACAAGAGGAGATAGTCACAGCTCTCACCCCCCTCCTCCCTGCAGAGTGAATTCTTCCTAGGTCACACAGCATGACTAGAAAACTGTCCTATTGAAGTCTATGGGACAGAAACAGTATTAAGACTCCTATGTGCATGAAGCTGCTGTAAAGTATCTCTCTGACTGCTGTTAAAGCAGCGCAAACAAGGCATAGTGGCCAAAGTGAAAACTGCAGGACTTAAGCATTATTAAAAAATATTGAAAGTGATATGAAAAATTAAAAAGAAATATCCAAAAATTCTCAAAAAATGTGTTTGACATAAAAACGTGAGTTAAACAATAATTAATTTTTGATGACACATTCCCTTTAAGGCAAGTGAGAAGCAACCAAGTTTCATGTCAGACCAGTGTCGGACTGGGCTGCCTAGAGCCCACCAGTGGAATTACATTCTAGGTGTCCACCAGTGGAGTTTATTCTGAGGACCCACCCTACAGTAAATGCTTCTTCTTCCCTGCCTCTTGCTCTCTACCTATCTACCTCTCCCGAGAATGAATATACAGTTTAAAAGAAACTCCTGAGGTCTTATGTATGAAAACTGTTTAGCAGTAACTGTCTTTGTTGCCAATAGCAAACAGTCATAGCTCAGCTTTCATTTCGTATAGTCCTCTGGAAAATAAAAGCCGAGCTCTGATTGGTTGCTATGAGCAACAAAGACAGTCTTACTGCTACACATTTTTTAATACAGAAGGGCCCCAGATCTGCAATTCTCAGGGACCCACTAGCGGTTTCCCCTGTGGGCCAGTCCGAGCCTGCGTCAGACCATTCAAAACTGTTTACATCAGCGTGATCTGCACGATAGACGACTGGCAAGGGTATCTGACCACAACACCAGTCACAGGAATCATCATCTTGCATGGGCCATATAGCATCTACACTGGACAAGGGACCAGTGTTCCTCAGTGATGAAAGTCGATTAACTCGGAGCAGAAATGTTGACCAATGATGGTGGAGACATCAAGGAGAGTGCTGTGCATCAGTTACAGATGAGCCTTCAGTGGTGGTGTTACAGTGTAGGTAGGTGTTTCCAGCCAATACAAAACCGCCTTACACTTTGTGTACAGTGACAAGTCTCTACTACTTGAATAATATCATTAATTCAGCCATTGTGTCTCTGCATGAACAACATAGGGTTAATTTCATCTTCATGGACGACAATGAGGTTGCATCATTAGGGAACGGCTGTTGGGGGACTGGGGTACCTCAAATGCAATGCCCTGCACTTTCTCCAGACTTGAACCCTCTAGAAAACCTGTGGGATCAGCTGAGTCACCGTGTAGAAGCTCATAACTCTGTACCCCCAAACCACAATGACCTGGGGGGCACCCTTCAAGAAGAGTGGGATGCCATGACTCAGCTGTCAATACCTGGACTTGTGAACAGCATGAGCAGTCATTGTCAAGCTGTAATTGACGATCAAGACCACATGAAAAGTTATTGAGACACTGACATTTTTCAATGGTGTATTCCCTCCACTGTTGTTGGCTTTTGTTTCATTAAATTGTTTGAGATGTGAAAATAAACATCACATGCTACGACTTTCAGGATAGAATATTACTGGAGCATGAAATTTTTACATTTTTTTATAACTTTCCCCCAAAAGAGTAGTATATGGTAATTTTCAAGCATAACCTTAGGTAAACAAAGCTTCTGTACTAGAGAGAAGACTCTGCAGAGACTCAGCATGGTCCAACTGACTGCAGCATGGAGAGCGAGAGATAAGAGAGAGCAGGAAGAGGTGGTCGATAAGGCTAGGTTCACACGGCTTAACTGCGGGGCGTAATTTCGCCCCACAATTACGCCGTGTGGCCGGGGGAGTAAGCAGGGGGCCCGGCGGCTTCGCCGGCCCATAGACAATCACTGCGAGCGGCGCGTATACGCCGCTAGAAAGTGCCATGTCAATTATCTCCCCGCCCGGCGGAGATGAGACGTAATCCATAGTTCTTTATGAGAACTGTGAATTACCGTAATGAATGAGCCGTTTTCGGCCTGTAATTGGCGCACTTTACGGACCGAAATACGGCCCATTTTAAGCCGTGTGAACATGGCCTTAAAAGAGAAACTTGTGTGGAGGAGCTATAATATTATCTCCTGAACTATGTAAAATCAAAACAGCAATGTATTCGGTAATAGTCTTCATTTACCTTTCCCTACATTTTAAAAGCTAATCCTTGTGGTGAAAAAATCCATTTAAATGGGTAATTTCCACCCTATTGATAGGATATGCCCTTACAGTCCAAGAGGCTGGGCCCTCACACCTATCTGGAGAAAAGGCCTCGCACATAGTGTCCGCAGAATTCTCCTGGTAATGGACTCCCAGAGAACAGCATGGAGAATATTACCCACACCGGGTGGCTCCCGTCCTCTAACCTAGATATGAGAAGGGAAGGCACTGCCAGAAACCCAACACATCCCTGTATGGGGCCTGCTGGACAGCTGCAGCATGGATCTGCTTCTAGGACAGGGAAGTGACAATTCTATGAGGAATCTCCATGGTAAAATCCATCCACCTCAGCCAGAAGATCTCCTCAGTTTCCTCCTCTTGGGGGAAACTAATCTGACCATATGGTGACCTAGACGCCAGCGTTGCAGAGCGCATGCTCACATCTCAGCAATTCCCTGCACTGACGACTACAGCGCTCGCTATAGACATCTCCGCGTGACTAATAATAACTCTCGCGTATTGGGCGGGCTGTCACGCGAGCGTTACCTGAAGGGGCTTCTGATAGGCTGTGCGCTGTGACGTCACGTGATTGGCGTATCTTCTCCGCATGTCTTTCAGGAAGAGGGGCGGTACCCCAAGGATGTGAGCGCAGTAAACTCAGCCTGAAAGCGAGGCTGACGCTCTGGAGATTGACAGGCGTCTGAGCCAATCAGCTGCTGGATGCCTTTTACCGTGACCAATCAGTGAGCAATAGGCTTCCCTAGGGCGGTGCCTGCAGGACAGCAAGATAGTGTGGCAGAAGTTCATGGGGAGACGTTTTAGGATTTTTTTTTCCCCTCAACTTCCAATGTGTTCTGAGTCGGGCTGTTTGTAGCGAGCCCAGAACGTGATCCGAGGTGGACTGTTCTCCAGACAGACGGAGCTATGCAGAATGCTGAGGTCGGCACAGGACTGCTCACTGGCGGCTACGAGCATGAGATAGACTCGGTGACTCCTCTCTCGCCCCTCGGCATAGAGGCTGAAGTTTTCCTGCCGGGCAAGAAGGTGCATTTCATCGCCGACTTGCCGGCTGGAGGTGACACGCTTGACTTTAAGTTGGCCGCAGCTGCCGTGCTGTCTTCCGGAGCGGGGTCCGGCAGCGACGAGGACGAGGTGTCTGAAGTAAGTGCCGGAGCCTTGTGGTCTATGGTGTCACCGGGCTGGGCCGCTTCCTCTTGGCCTGTACGTGTGGAGCCTATTTTGGGAGCTGCCAGTCCTGGTGTAGCCCCAGTAGAACTTCTGCTGCTGGGACCTGGCTTGCTCCCAGTACTTAGGCCCGAGCCACAGTGGTGACAGTAATGGCTCTTGTGATTGGTTGCTGGGCCCCAGCTCTGGCTTTTGCATAGTTACTTGGGAGGTGGAACTAGAATCTTACAGGAACATTTTACTTTTGGAAGATTGGCCTAACCCTCGCCTCTTCTTGTAAGGTGCAAAGCCTATGCTTGTCAGCGGGTGGAAGTCCTTGAGGCGACCTCGTCCATCACGTTATTAGTTCTTTTTTAGGGTATGTTCACATGGGCGAATTTCTGCGTGCATTTAGCGTTGTATTTCGCCGAAATTACGGTAATCGGTAGTTTTCATAGAGATCTATGGGTTACGCCTCCTCTCCCCGCTCGTACAATACGATCGTATTGTACGCGTGGGGAGATAAGTGACACATCAATTACTTGGGGCAAATACACGCCGCGAGTAATGCATGTCAATGGGGCCAGCGGACCACCGCAAACCCCCACCCTCCGTGCTGATCAGCACGACTCCAAAATCACCCGGCGTAATAGCAGCTGTACCGTATGCACCGCAATTACGCTGTGTGAACATAGCCTTAGGCCTCTGCGGGCTTGACTAGTGTTGTCCTGTCTCGTTAAAGGCTACTGGTTGGTCTTCCCCAGTCTTCTCTTCATATAGGGTCACCAGCCATTGCCTGACCTCACACAGAGGTGAACGGCTGTGGCCGCTGATGGCAGGGAATGGCACATGACTTCGTCAGCGGGATGTAGACTGAAGACCGGGGGAGATCACCAGAATGATGGTTGGTGGATTATATGTGTAGAATACCTATAATGTGTAGTCTGATCCCTCGCTTCCATACAGGACTGAATTGCTGCAGCTTTGTCGTTTGTGAGAACTCTGCAGTGGATCCCATAGTGTCAGTGCAGATCTGCTTGTGCTGTGGATTACCTGCAGATCTGCAGCATAGTCCTCCTGGTCTCAGTTTACTCTTATGTGTTCAAGGATACATGGTCCCGTAGTGATGTCTTTGGGGAAGCACAGTAGGTGAGTGTACTGTGTAGTTTCTTCTCGTAGATCCACTGTTGGACTCCTCGGAGGAAAATATGCGCCGTGTGGGGCTGATATTCTGGCCACTTTTCTTGCAGATTCAGTCTCCGATGTTTACTGGTTTTCTCTAGAGCAAATGCACCCAACATGAACTCGGTGTAAGACAACAGGCTGTGGAGGACACTAGAACTCCCTTGGGGGTTGTCACCCAGATGCCTGGACTTATGAATATCAATCTGTAAATTAAAATTGGATGACAATCACTATCAAATTGGCCGTAGTGTCTATGATGGGGAAATCGGCAATAGGGCAGGGACTAGTGTGAATGATGGGCGTCCGTACAGAGCTGTAGAATGGACTGCATCAGCCGCAGAGATGCCAATGATGACTAATGGGTGGTCACTAAATGTCGAGGCCTTACAAAAACAGGGGGTGAAAGGATACATATAAATTCTATATCTGTCACACTTTGGCTGGAACTGGAAGACCCTGCAGCTCCTGAAAGCATTCTGGGAATAGGCTACAAATGTTCAGCTCAAGTATTTGCCCATTTCCAACATTTTCTTTCTTCCTGCCTTCCAAGAGCCATAACAATGTAGCCGTGTGAGGGCTTGTGTGTCCTTTTTTTTTTTTTTATGACCATCCCATAGGTGGGACCCTAATTTATCTTGAGAACGGGCCCTTGAAAGTCCCTGCTCAGAACAAACCGGAGGTTCCGCTTGCAGGGTACTCTGCGTTTTATTCTGTGGGTGTCCTGAGAATAGCAGAGTGGTGCGTTTTGATGCACTTGAAACTGCATCTGCACTTGCTCAGCCCTCTCCATTCCTTTCAATCAACTCTGTTCTGCAGCAAGATTCAAGATAGGTCCCAGAGGTGGGATCCACATACTTGGCAGAAGATGCTCAAGTTCTACTCGCTTAAATCAGGGCTGTGGAGTCGGCAAGCCAAATCCTCGACTACGACTCCTTAATTTCTCAAACCTTACTCCTTCATACATGGCGCATGTTTAAGGGATAACTTTACTGTAGTAAAATGGTAACATCAGGCTGTTTATCACATTATGATACAATAATCAAGCTATTTAGGTAGAACAGACACTGACAAACAAAAGGGTAACAATGTTTTGATCTTTTGAACACTTGTGGGAGAAAAAGCTGTATTTGTATCCAAGTCCAGTCTGCACCAACTTTGGGAATGTGTAGAAGAGACCTGGGATCAGATTTTGGTCAAGATATGCTTGAATCTTATTCGGTGCCCAGAAGGAATCAGGCAGTGATTAAAGCCAAAGGTGGATTTCCCAAATACTAACAAAATAATAAAAAATTAACATTTTGATTTTTAGGAGCAAAACAGTAACAATGCAGTTACAGGAAAGAATCTGCAGAACTAAGCAGATGCTAAATACTTGCAAGTCAAATTTATGTATAAGATGTAAGATGTCTGTATATAAAATTACAGTAGCCTCATGTACAAAGCTGTAGTAGATGGTGAGATATGGAGCCTGAAAGTCACAAGTTCAAAACATTGTTACCATTTAGCTTGTCAGTGTAAAATTTATTTATTGGACATGACTTTAGAACACAAAAATATTGTAAATATGCAAAACACTGCAGGAACATTTGTGGAGTCTCTGAATTTGTTCTGAGAAATAGTATCGCCTCCATCAGATCCTGCATACATGACCTCACATCTGATCTCATTATTTCCAGGCTAGAGAATGGCCTCTCTACACTAAATTGGGTTGGGGGAAAAGCGGGGACCACAGGGGCAACATCTCTAGCAATGTCAGGGTATAAAGAAATTGCCTTAGCCACAGTCAGTTCTGATGAATGGTTGAACTCTTCTACTTCTTTGAAAACAGGTGAAAAATGTTGCTGAAATCTGTTTGCCATGGGAGCGGAATCTTCTCCCCTGGGGCAGCGCTTTGCCTGCTCCATGTCATCACTTACACTCCTCATGTGATGAGGCTGAAGATATGGGAGCAGGAGCACTGGCCGAACCCAATTCCTCTTGCTCTTTGCACTGCATCGAACTAACTGGACCAACTTATTATATATCGTCGGAGTCGGTCCATTTTATGACGACTCCGACTCCTTCAAAATAGGCACCGACTCTGACTCCACAGCCCTGCTTACAATGGAGCAGGATCCTCTACAGCAGGGGTCCTCAAACTTTTTAGACCGGGGGCCAGTTCACGGTCCCTCAGACCATCGGAGGGCCGGAATATAGTTTTTTTAAAAAAGTTTTACTTTGTTGGTCGATACAATTAAAGTGATACCCAATTTATTATTTGCCCAGCAGGTATAGGTGAATTTAGTTCCCCCAGCAGACGTAGGTATAATTATGGCCCCCAGCAGGTCTGTAGGAGAGAATTAGGGCCCCCAGCAGGTCTGTAGGTAGAATTAGGGCCCCCAGCAGGTGTGGAGAAAATAAAAAACTGACATTACTCACTTACCTGGCTCCCTGCCACTGTCGCTGCTCCCGGGCTTCTTCGGGCGGCGCGACGTCACCAGGCCGCGCCGCAGCGTGATGACGCTGACGCCGCCCGTGCTGTGGACTCTGAGGCACATCCTTCCTGCACCTCACCAGAGTACTCTGCAGAGCGGAGAGCCCCTGCTCTCCGCAGAAGCATCGATCTGTATGTGTGTCCGGCGGACGCACATACAGTTAGTCCCGGCGCCGCTGCCATCACCGATCGCTAAGGTCCTAAGCCGGTACCTTCGGTAGTGACTTAGGACCCTACCGATCGGCATCGGCGGGGACGACTGTGGGTGGGAGACACTCTGCAGCAGACGGGAGGTGCTTGAGGGCGGACACTTACAATATATGGGAGGTGTCTGTGAGTGGCAGAGGGCGGACATTCTGCGTATACATTGCACAGTGTCCGCCCTCTGCCACTCACAGGCACCTCCCATATATTGTAAGTGTCCGCCCTCAGACACCTCCCTTGCGCTGCAGAGTGTCCGCCCCCCGAAGCTGGCCCCTGCTGTCGCGTGGCTCGCAGTGGCTTTCATATTACCTGTCACCGCCCACGGCACCTCCCATCATATGGGAGGTGCTGTGGCCGGTGACAAGTGATGTGAGGCAGCGTGACAGCAGGGGCCAGAGCGCACAGTAACTCAGAGGACTGCGGCAGGTGGCAGCGGCGGGCCGGATAAAAATCCTCGGCGGGCCGTAGTTTGAGGACCCCTGCTCTACAGCATGGCAGGAAGTAGATCATATTTCTGGGGAGTTGTGCAACAAGCAGCCGATACAGGTACAGTTGAAACCAGAACTCTACATTCACTACATATAAAGACACATATGCATGTTTTTCTCACTATCGGACATGAAATCAGAATAAGCCTCACCTGTTTTAGGTCAATTAGGATTACCACAATTATTTATATTTGCTAAATGCCAGAATGAGAGTTTTTTTTCAAGGCATTTTTATTACTTTCTGCAAACTAAAAAGTTTACATACATTACATTAGTATGTGGTAGCATTGCCCTTAAAATGTATGACTTGGATCAAACGTTTTGAACAACCTTCCACAAGCTTCTCACAGGAGTTGGTAGGAATTTTGGCCCATTCCTCCTGACAGAACTGGTGTAACTGAACCACGTTTGTAGGTCGCCTTGCTTGCACATGCCTTTTCAGCTTTACCCATAAGTTTTCAATAGGATTAAGATAATGGCTTTGTGATGGCCACTCCAAAACATTGACTTGGTTATCCTTAAGCCCCTTTGTAACCAGTTTAGCAGTATGCTTTGGGTCATTGTCCATTTGGAAGACCCATTGCTACCCAAGCTTTAACTTCCTGGCTGATGTCTCAAGATGTTGCTTCAGTATTGCCACAATCTTCTTTCCTCATGATGCCATCTATTTTGTGAAGTGCTCCAGTCCCTTCTGCAGCAAAACATCCCCACAACATGCTGCTGCCACATCTGTGCTTCACAGTTGGAATGGTGTTCTTAGGATACCAAGCCAAAGGGCATGTCCCCACGGCACGGGTTTTCGGACGGTTTTTCAGCCGGTTTGCGGTTTTTCAGACCGCCTGAAAACCGGCCGAAAATGAGCACAATTGTGCTCTATGGAAAACCCGTGCAGCAGACCCCACTGCACGGGTTTTCCGCCCGGCGGCTTTGTCGCCGGTGGTCCAACGGCAAAACATTGTAGAAGCGGAAGATGTGCTTCTCAATGGGAGGGGGGAGGGCTCTTCTCCGCTCATCGCGGAGAAAAGCCCCCTCCACCCCCACGGCCATGGGGACGGCCGCAAAACAGGACAAATACCGGCTGGCAAACCGGCCGGTATTTGTCCACTGTCGTGTGGATGCGCCCAAACAGTTCAATTTTAGTTTCGTTAGACCACAGGACATGTCTCCAAAAATGTAGTTCTTTATTCCTATGTGCATATGCAAAAAATAATCTGGCTTTTTTATGTTTCTGTTGGAGTAATAGCTTCTCACTGGCAGAGTGGCCTTTCAGCCCATGTTGTTACAGTGCTCGTTTCATTGTGGATAATTACATAATCTTACCAGCTTCCACCTGCATCTTCACAAGGTCTTTTGCTTTTGTCCTTGGGTTGATGAGCACATGTCGGACCAAAGCACGTTCATCTCTGAGACACAGAACCCATCTCCTTCCTGAGCGGTGTGATGGCCGGACATGCTCATCTTGTTAGTACTTGTGTATAATTGTTTGTACAGATGTACGAGGCACCTTTAAATATCTGGAAATTGCACCTAAGGATGATCCTGACTTGTGCAAGTCTATAGTTCTCTTCCTGATATCTTGGCTGATTTCTTTAGACTTTCCCATGATGTTACACACAGAAGCAGTATGTTTCTGATGTGCATTAAAAATATATCCAGAGGTGTGTCTCTGACTCAGATGTTGCCAATAAACCTATAAGAAGCTTCCAAAGACATGACCTCATCCTATGGGCTATCTCAAATTGTTTAAAGGTATAGTAATCCTAGTGTATGTAAACTTTTGACTTTGCAGAAATTAATAATAATGTCTTAAATTCTCTCATTATTCTGGCATTTATCAAATATAAATACATTTAGTAATCCTAATTGACCTAAAACAGGTAAGGTTTATTCTGATTTCATGTCAGATAGTGAGAAAACCATGCATATGTGTCTTTTTATATAGTGTATGTAAGCTTCTGGTTTCAACTGCAGGTAAGTAGAACACTTTTGTTTTACCCAGACTGGCCTGTTTTCAGTTGTTTTCTTTTTTTTTTGTCTGCCTGAGAACTCCTGTGAAGAGAGCCTGTCACATAGTTTATGCCCCCATTGCCGAGGGCAGCACAAGCTAGTGTCAGACATGCTGTGTCCAGCACTGTGCCCTTTATTCTGTAAGATGCTGTAGTTTGAGCATTTTATGCTCCAATCTGGGAATTTTGAAGCTTGTTCTGTCAGAGAAGAATCGATCTTATTCCTGAGCAGGTGCTAGCCCCACCCACTCATTAACCCCGCCCACCTGCTGATTCCTCACCGGTTTCTTCCTATTAACCACACCAGTGAGTGGGTGGTGCTAACCTGCTCATGAATACGTTGGATTTATCTCTGGCAGAACAGGCTGTAAACTGCCAGATTTGAGCATTTAAAGGGGTTGTCTCATTACATGAATTGCTTTTTATGTTAAAGATCTCGCAAAAACAAGTCATTTGATAGGCCAGGGCTGGTTCCTATAGCTACGAACCTGGTGTCCTCAGCAGCTCGTCAGCGCAGCCCCTAACTTTGAAAACAGGACTGAGGTAAGATGAATCTTTGCAGTGAGACAACCCCTTGAAATGCTCTGAAACGACAGCATCTTGCAGAATAAGGGGGCAGCACTGGGAACAGCGAGTAAAGGCAGGAAAAAACTGTATGAAGGATCGCTCACCTCGCTTCCACACGTTGTATAGCAATCGGGTCCTCAGCTGAGTAGGTAGCTAACACCGGCGCTCGGAATCCTGGCTCCCGGCAAAGAGCCCAGTAAAGCAGCACAAATACATGAAAGATGAAGGATCCAGCGAAGATTCGGTGAAAAAAATGCTCCAATTTATTTCAAGACATCATGGTGCAGACGGTATAAAAATAGAAAGGTTAAAAACCAACGCGTTTCAGGCACAGAGATTTTTTGCCCTTGTTCACGGTTCGAAGAACATTCTAATTGTGTTCATTGAAATAGTAAAAGGGGGTGTTGCGTGAATGTGCACGTCACTTCCTCCATATTAAAAACACTAACGTATTGCTATCGCTACTGATATTATTATTAAAGTATTCTTTCAGTCTTTTTATATTATACTAGCCTGTATACACAGAAAAGACCATTAATATATACATTAGATCATTTCTATTATTCATACCTGTCGGGGTTCTTGTTTCTAATGTGTGGATCCAGTACGCCTCACGCAGGCGCACTCGATGTTCCCAGTCGCCTCCATTGCAAGGGCGATTAACACGTTCTATTCCCTGGCACCTGAAACTATCGAGTGCGCCCGCATGCGACTCCACGAAGTGCCTAACTGCACCCGAATGTGTAATCTGCATTTTGCGGATGCCGGCTAAGTGTTCCTGGATCCTAATTCTCAGCTTACGAATACTGCTGCCAATATAAGATTTATTACAACTAGTGCAATGGACAAGGTAAACCAAATGATCCGTATCGCAGTTAACATAACTATTAATTTTATACACTTTGTTCTCTGTTTTTCCTGCAAAAGTGTCTGTTTTATTCATATATTGGCAACTTTACACAGTTTCTTTCCACATATATTATTCCCTTTTGAAGTTAACCAGTTGTTAGATGAGTTTTTACTGGAAAAACCACTGGGGGAAATAGTATCTCCTATAGTCCTGCTACGTTTTGCTACCATTCTAACCCCCTCATCTATGATGTTGGCCAGTGTGGGATCTTGTCTAAGGATATTGATGTTCTTAAAGAAAATCTTTTTAATACAGTCATATTCACTACTATAGGTAGTGGAATAAGTGAGGCTATGTTTTTTGTTGCCCCCATTTTTGATTTTTTCTGTCAGCTGTACCTCTTGTGTTTTTCCTTTCATTTTGTTTTTTGCTGTACTAAGCTGTCTATCTGTATAACCTCTAATTTTTAATCTTTTCTCTATGGTTTCGATTTGTTGTTTATAATTGAGGTTATCACTGCATATCCTTCGTGCTCTATTCATCTCCCCATAGGGGATTGAATTAATTGTATGAATAGGGTGGCAACTGTCTGCCCTGAGTACAGTATTACCACTATTCAATTTCCTAAAGACATCGGTGATGATCCTTCCTCCCAACACATCTCCCGTAAGTAATAGGTCCAAGAAGGGTATAGAGGTCTTCTCGACTAACGATGTGAACCGGAGATTAATGTCATTGTCACTGAGAAATTGGACAACCTCCGGTATGGACGCCACATCGCGGCCCCAAACAAATGAGAGGTCGTCGATGTAGCGCCCATACCAGAGTATACAGTCAGAAAAAGGGTTATGATGGTCAGATAGTCCTCTGCTCCCACCATGCCATGAACAAATTCGCCATGGATGGCGACGCAATATGTTAGTGTTTTTAATATGGAGGAAGTGACGTGCACATTCACGCAACACCCCCTTTTACTATTTCAATGAACACAATTAGAATGTTCTTCGAACCGTGAACAAGGGCAAAAAATCTCTGTGCCTGAAACGCGTTGGTTTTTAACCTTTCTATGTTTGTACCGTCTGCACCATGATGTCTTGAAATAAATTGGAGCATTTTTTTCACCGAATCTTCGCTGGATCCTTCATCTTTCATGTATTTGTGCTGCTTCACTGGGAACAGCATCACCAGCTTGTGCTGCCCTCAGCAAGGGGGCATTACCTGTGACAGGTTCCCTTTAACTGTATCCTGGGGATAAGTATTTATATAGTTTTTGTTACATTTTTCTACTTTCTTCTAGAACTTGTTTTGCGTCGTCATATTGTGAAACCAGTAGTTTTGGACTTTTTAATCACTTTGTCTTAATTTTTTCTTGGGGGCAAGGTAAAGGCAATGCTGATGTACATTTAGAAAGGTAGTTATGACTTGAATGGCCAGGATGGAAGCTATCTACGGTATCTCTGATGCTGGCCACTAGCAGCGGGTGTTCTCTATACCAGTCAGCCGTCACCCACAGTGTATGGAGCAGGCTTAGGACTTGAGACCATAAATTCCTGATTGCCCCATGATATAGTGTACTGATCAAAAGCTTTAGGCAGGTGTGAGGAAAAACAAAGTTGCACGAACAAAGGAGAAACCTTAAAGGGGTTTTGTCACGATCTCATTTCTTAGCTCCTGGATCCAGCTCTTCCGCTCTGTGTGCTCAGAAGGGGGTGTTTGTGATTTGTTTGAATTGCATATCATGTGACCCAGCAGGATGATGTCACCAGGCCTTTCCTCTCTCTAGTCAAAGAAAGGTCTGTTTATGTAAAGAGCTGTGAGTAGTTACAAAGTAGCTCAGGGGGTAAAACTTTTGCCTCCAGGCACGAGGGTCCTCGGTTCAAATCCCTGCAGGAACCAAAGCTGTGGTTTTTTTTTGTTTGTTTTTTCTCAATGCACAAACCTCATTGAGGTTCTTTTTTAATTTATTTGCACTGTCTGACTAACTACTAAGGAGTACAGAGGACAGGAGTAGACTGACAGCACCTGGGGTTTGAACACTCAGTAGCTACCTGAGAGGAGAGGTGATGTCTGAGCATGTGCGACCAGGACTGAGGAGCTCTCAGCTCTGGTCGTATCCCCTGGAGACGAGTTATAAACAGTGGATCACTAAAGGAGCAGCTAAAACAAAAACAGTCCAGAATTTTTAATAATGGTGAAAATGTTTATTTAATTTACAAACTTCCCACGTCAGTTTCTTTGTGGCAAAACCCCTTTAATAAAATCGATGGTTGTGAGCACCTTTTCTTTGCCCGAGTCCTGATGGTGATGATATGGCCCCCACAGAGCTCTGATCTCCGCATCATCTAGTGTGTATGGGATTACATGTAGAGACAGAAGATCTGTGGTTAGTCAGCCGCGGCAGTTCATCCTGGCTGTAGCTGTGAACATTCATCCAATTACAGGCCACAGCGGTCATGTGGCTGGTGATTAGCTGCAGCTGTCACGGGAACGATAAACGTTCTGACACCGCGACTGAACGGGATCGTCCAGTAAGATCCTTTTCTTCTATTTTTAACCGTGCCCCGATGGACGACCGGGCTTTCTCAACTTGCGGGAGCGCCCATTTAACGTCGGCGTTTCCACCAAATATTGATTTGATTTTTCTTCATTCAGTTTGTAGTTGTCTGAACTCAGAACTCCAATTGAAATTAACGGAGACTGTGCAAGTGCAGCCACTTCTCTATGCAGAATGGGGAGTTTGTGAGAGCCGCTCCTATCTGTCATTGAGGTATATACTATGTCGTTGATGGCCAAAACCCTTTAAGTGAATAATGGGTGCTAAACGTGTGAAAAGACTGTTCAGAGCCTTCACTTCCATATGGTGACAATAGGCAGTGTCGCGTAACTGCTGCAGCCAGTATTGCACACAAGCTGGGAGTCTTGACAAACTAGGGAAAGCGTCAGCAGATGCCCTGCTAGAACAAACAGTACAGAGGTTTGTGTGGGTTTTCTTACAGACTTGGTACCACATCCTTACTTTAACTCCTTAAGGACCTTGCAGGTTTTTTTTTTTTTTTTTTTTTTTTTTTGCACGTCCCTCCTCGCCTTCCCAGAGCCATAACTTTTTATTTTTATTTTTCCACCTACATAGACATATGAGGGCTTTTTATTTTGCGGGACAAGATGTACTTTCTAACAGTGTTATTCACTGTACAATAGAATATACTGGGAAACGGCAAAAAATTCCAAGTGTGACGAATTGTGAAAAAAACGTACTTTCGACAGGTTTGCGGGTTTTTTGCTTTTATGGCGTTCAATCTTCAGTAAATATAATGTGTTATCTGTATTCTACCGGTTGATACGCATCCGCCAATACCAAACCTGTACAGTTTCCGTTATGTTTTGGTACCGTAAAAAAAATTCCAAACATCTTCTATTTTTGAAATTTTCGACGCCATTTTGTGCGACCAATAACTTTTTTGTACTAACACCTACGGACGTCAGTGAGGGGGCATTTTTTGCGGGCTTAAGCATACTTTTTATTGCTAGCAGTTTGGAATGCATGCGACTTTTTTCATCACTTTTATTCCAAATTGTGTTCAGTGTACGGGATAAATGTTATATTTTTATAGATCAGACTTTTTCGGACGCAGCGATACCAAATGTGTAACTTTTTTATTTGTAAAATGGTGAAAGGGGGGGGGGGATTTGAACTTTTTAATAATTTTTTTTTTTTTTTTTTTTATACTATAAAACTTTATTTATTTTTTTACTTTAACATGGCGTCCCCCTAGGGTGCTTCACCACCAGGGGGTGCGATCGATCGTTAATACAGCCTAATGCATTGCATAGATAATGCATTAGGCTGTACCAAGATGGCGGCTTCTCCACTTCCTGCCTGGGGCCAAAAGTGGAGCAAACAAGAACATGACAGCAAGGGAGGCCTTCACAAGGCTCCCCCGCTGCCATGTCCATGCATGGGATCCCCGTGAAGAAAGGTGCGCAAAACAGTTTTTCATTCATTTTTGCCGCGGCGTCTAAGGGGTTAATCAGGGCGGGCGGGTGGCGCCCCCCCCATGCTGTAACTGCCGGGTGTTAGCTGCAGGCAGCCGCTAACACCTGGCGGCTGTGTGGCGGGGTCACGGAGCGATCCCGCCGCAAAGCCCCTTAGCGACCCTGGGTCGTTAAGGGGTTAAAAGGGCGGTAGACAACCGCTCAAATGTCGTTGTCACAGCTACTAAGTTTGGACTCCTAATTATGTTTTAAGCGTTTAGAATTAACGAATCTCACATATAGCCTTATTACCCTGAGGAAGCCGTACCATGCGGAGAATCGTGTGTGTGTGTGTGTGTGTGTTAGGTGGCTAATGCCTTTGCTATTTTATTATAATTTCACTCTACTCCTGTGAGGCATTTGTAATGGTGTATACTACAGATACACAACTAACTGAATAGAATTTGAAGGTGAATCTCAAAGGGGTTGTCTCACTATATTGATTCCTCTTACCTAAGTCCTGTTTTCTTGGTTTCATTTTAAATTCAGGGGCGTGTTTAGTGTATTCTTCTAGGCTGCAGTAGAAGCCAGGTCTGTAGCTATAGCAACCAGTGCTAGCAGCCTATCAGGATAGATCAAACAGGTCTGCAGCTATAGCGACCTGAGGAGCTGATGCATCCCATATGAGAGGGGATATCTCAGAATAGGTAGGACACTGTTAATGGACACACATTGCAAAGTGACTTGTTTTTGCAAGATCTTTAACATAAAAAGCAATCCTTGTAGCGAGACAACCCCTTTAATTGGAGCATTTAGCCAAGACACTAAAATAAGAGATTTAAAGAGAACCGGTCACATAGTTTATGCCCTCCTTGCTTAGGACAACACAAGCTAGTGTCAGACCTGCTGTTTCCAGTCCTGTGTCCCTTACTCTGTAAGATGCAGTAGTTTTAGAGTATTTAGTGCTCAAATCTGCAGTTTTCAACCAGAAAAGTCTGTTTTTTTTTTTTCATAAGCCGCCCATCTGAGGCTAGCCCCGCCGACATCACAACTGATTAACCTATTACTTTGAATAGGCAGAAACGTGAATAACTGTCAGTGGGCGGGGTTAGCCTTTGGTGGGTGGGGCTAACACCTGCTCATGAATAAGATTTAAGCATTAAATGCTCTAAAACTGCAGCATCTTACAGAATAAGGGACACCGCGCTAGAAACAGCATGTCTGACACTAGCTTGTGCTGCCGTCAGCAAGGGGGGCATAATCTATGTGACAGGTTTTCTTTAAGCTAGATAGCCCTTATAGGTAGGAAGGTAGGTTTTTAGGGTGGTCTAAAATAAAGGTTCGGTTCCGTAGAGCCTTTTGAAAAGTCTATAGTTTTTGTGTTCATAAGAATGTTGGCCTCCTTTTATGGTATACATCCAGAAAAGCTCCTGTACACTAAAATGGGATCTGTTCAATAAATTGTGAGATTTTTAAAGGGGTTGGCTCACTAAAAGGAAAACTTTCTATGTTAAAGAGCTTGCAAAAACAAATCTCTTTGCAATATGTGTTCATTAACAGTGTCGTACCTATTCCCCCCTTGTATGGGCTGCATTAGCTCCTCAGGTTGCTATAGCTACAGACCTGTTAGCTCTCTCCTTATAGGCTGCCAGCGCTGGTTGCTATAGCTGCAGACCTGCTGTCCTCATTGTAGGACAGTAGTAGCTGGTAAACACACCCCTTCAAAAATGAAACTGAGACAACAGGACTGAGGTGAGCTGAATCGATGTAGTGAGACCGCCCCTTAAATAAGGCATCTGTTGAATGGATCTTTCATAAAAAGCTATGATCTGTGACCCATAGATTACCTTGCTTTGGCCTTTATCTTGTAATGAGAATCTATAAACTTGTTTGTACCGAATATATACAATAGAAATCCAGTAGAACCATAATCAAATAGAGTTAATAGGGAATTTTCTGACCGTAAATAATGTTCTGTCATGTGCAAATGTAAAATGAATCTTACTAATCTGCTTTAACATTCTAAACCTCATGGGTCACCCAATTTTGCTCAGTTTACATGAGAATCTGGAATGGCTTTAGACATTCAGCACCCAAACACGAGTGATCTCTAAAGAGTGTTGGCTGTGTTCTGAATAGACAGCTGGATGAATAACTGCCGTCCGCTGGATCTTGTAAGCTTCTATTAGTTTATATGCAGACAGTATATAACCTCCTCTATGCCAATGCTAAAGGAGCCATGTTGTGGTAGCAGTCAATTTAAAACCCCTTTTGGCTGCATTAAGGCCATGTTCACAGGCTTAAAATGGGGAAAATATTTTAGTCCCCTAATTACAGCCGGGGTGGCAAATTCGGCTGGAATTGTCCCCGTCATTACAGTAATCCACAGTTTATAGTAAATATGGAATTTCGTCTCCTTCCCCGCCGGCGAAAGCCCAAGGGGGAGATAAGTGACATGTGAATTACCAGTGGCGTATACGCGCCGCTGATAATGCAAGTCTATGGGCAGGTGAGGTGCCGCCCCGCCCGCTTCCTCCCCCGGCCACACGGCGTAATTGCGGGGCGTAATTATGTCCTGCAAATAAGCCGTGTGAACCTAGCCTAAGGGTATGTTCACATGGCTGATTTGGACACTGAATTTTCAATGTCAAAACATCAACTGAAAATCACCTCAAAAGCGCCTTTTCAGACGAGTTTTTCAACACTGTTTTCACCCATACAAATCAATAGCCATGGTAAAAACCGGGCCGACAAAAGCATCTAAAATGCGCCGAGGTTTTGAATTTTTCTATAGATTCCTTCAGGGTTTATCAGCGCTGCAAACACTTCAAGAATTGACATGAGGCTCTTTTTCAGCGCACAAAGAAGCGCCTATAACACATGTAAAAACTGTCGTGTGTGAACTACAACGCTGTTTTACATAGGAATCAATGAAAATAAACTGGGGGATTTTTGAAACTTTTTTTTGATGCTGTTTTGGGAGCAGAAACGTGTCAATCAGCCGTGTGAACACGCCCTAAGGCAGTGTTTTTCTCAACTCCAGTCCTCAGGACCCACCAACAGGTCATGTTTTTAGCACTCCCCCCAGAAGCACTGCCATAATGATATCACCTGTGCAATGCTGAGGAAAGCCTGAAAACTTGACCTGTTGGTGGGTCTTGAGGAATGGAGTTGAGAAACGCTGCCCTAAGGGAATGTTCCAGGTTGGAGGTTTCTCGCATCCTAGTTTTTACATGGGTTGTATGATTCCCCTACTCTTTACCCTACTTTGAAGGCCTTTTTTTTAGTGAAACTTGGGAGAAAAATGTAGTTTGTAAAACATTTTGCGGTAGGGGATGACCCTTATGTCATCCTGGGATTGTAGGTATTTGGTCCATATAAAGCGCATTGTTTGTGGAAAGGTTAAATGAATACTGATGGGTGTAGCTCAGACACCATCTTTATAACTTTTGAAGCTCATTCAAAGATTGACCATGTAAATCTATAGTTCTCGATTGCTGACTTCTACACCATAGCAGTTTTCATGAAGATTCTCCTACATAGATGAGGATAAAGTCGTCTTTTGTTATTAATACTGCCCTTTTGTAATTTTTTTTTTTTTCTTTTTCTGCACATCTCCACCCATATAATAAAACTTTCACGTTCTCATGTATGTTCTTCAGTTTTCAGAGCATTTCACTAGTTAGCTTGTGCTGGCTTGAGCTCACTCTGTGGAGGATGTGCTTAGGATGTCTGTAGACCTGATGTGTACTGTATAGGGAGGTATCATGCTAGGGTCCCCTACCTGCATAAAGGTAAACAGACAAATGGGTTTTCTGGCTCAGCATTCTATATGTGTGCTGAGTAATCACCCGTTCCCCGTTGCATGTTCTAGTTTTTTTTTTTTCTCTTACAGCAATATGGGGGTCCCTAGTAGCAAGCATTTTCTGCCGATTTTTGCCGCATGTTCAGAATCTCAAATTCGTCAAATCGACTTTTTAACACCGTCCCCATAGACCTCAATTGGAAGTCTGCGTTTTAGTCCGCTTGAGGTTGGATTTCAAAATTTTTTTTCTAAGAGCTTGAAACACATGCTCAATAATTGGCCGTATTTTACGTAAAAAAAATAAAGCGTCTTTAACCTCTATACTGAATCTGCATCCAAAACCCCAAAGAGATGAATGGAACTTACCTGCTTGAAAAAAAGACCTCAAAATGTACTTGAAAAGCACCTCGTCCTACAAGTATTTTGACGGTTTAACCAGAAAAGGATTTCTACATAGTCTTGTGGACGTACGCTTACAAGAATGGATGACAAAAATGGACTGTGGAAGAATATATTAATTTATGTTTTTCTACCAAAAAAGAAAAATTTCCAGTTATGAAGTCATTGGAAAGGGATTGTTTACTGAATTTTGAGATTTTCAGAACAGAACCCCTGGAACTTTTTTTA
>JAODAL010015978.1:0-82089 GCA_025379985.1 Phyllomedusa bahiana | reverse complement strand
CTTTCCTCCGACACCAGGGGTCAGTTTATACTGGCCGCAGCCAGCTTTATTCAGGCCCAGGATAAACGTACAGAAAAGTTAACAAACATATAGACAAAACCTCAGCCGTCTAGCCACTACCTAAACACATTTAGTAGAACACCCTCTCTACCAATGACCTCGGCCTATCACCAAGCACCATACACACTTTCCCCACACTGGGATCAGACTTCTCTCCAAGTCTCTGTGGGGGCAAGAGCCTCTCTCCAGCTCCTCTGCTGCACTGCCTGCTAGCAGACCACGCCCCCCGATCAACTGGAGTAGGAGGCCTTTAATAGGTCTCCAGAGATCTACCCAATATCTAGGCTGGAACACGGGTACCTGGAACTTGGGAACAGCCACCCACCCATCTGTAGCTGTTTCGGGGAAGCCAGCCCATAATCCTGGATATCAGCCGTACTTCATACCCCTGTCAGTGGCCTAGTGTTGCTGACAGATAACCATTGGCTCCCCCCCGCCGACGCCAGGCCCTTGGTGGCACATTTCTAGGAGGAATCCTGACATACGCCACCTAGTGGCAGCACCATGCGACCGCATAAGGACGTTCTGCCACATATCCCCCCCTTTGATAAAGGCCGTAGGCCTTGATCACCCTGCACAACCCCTCCTCAAGGGTCAAAGCTCCTACACAGGGCCAACATCTTCGCTATCTCTTCAGGGGCGGAGACAATATTTTTCCTGTACAGTTCAGCTGTGGGCTCATACCATGCACTCATCCCACAATGGACAACATACAGTTTATAGCCACTTCCTACGTGTGGCACTTCCCATGTACGCCTTGCAACAATGATGGCATTACCTTCAGCACACATGTTGACATTTACAGGGTTACTACTGACAACCCACATATCAGTACTCTCATACCTTGAAGCCTTCTCCCACACACAGACTACCTTGGCATTGTATCCACTGGGTAGTGTCCTCACTATCTTGGGTCTCTCAGAAGATCCCTGGTTGGACCCAGCAACCCCACTATCTTCACCAGAAGCTGTAATGACAGCACACTTCTCAGGGTCACCATCCATCATGCCCGCTTGGGGTGTACCTGAGCCCAAACCTGCCACCTCTTTGTCTGCAGGCTTATGATGAAACCAAAACCTCTCTTCAACACAAGTCCGCTGGTCCTCACTGACCATCTCATGCTCCTTAGGGTCAGCTACATTCCCTAATTTCTTGGGACCCTGAAGCTCCACCTCTGGGTTACTAGCTGATAATCTGGCCTATTTTAGTGACCACCTCAGTAATGATAACTTCCTTTGGACTAGGATCCACTGTGGCCCCCATAACATGCAGGCTAGTAAGTGCAGGGTTCCCACTGCCAACATTACCTGGCATTTCACTAGTACTGGAGGACACATTCCCCTGTTCACATCTCTGTTTACCAGATCTGTCTAGCAGCAGACCCTCTACAGCAACGTGTGGAAATATTTCCTGCACATCCCCTGTAACCGTCTCTAAGGGAGAATTCTCAACCTCTATCAGGGACACTCCTATATATTGCAATCAATTTTGTATTTTCATCACTACCATCTGAATATTCAACATAATCATTACCCTGTAGCAAAGACACATCACAGTGTCCATTCCCATACTGCAAATGAGATTCTTCAGAGAGTGTTTTTTCTCCATGGTCAATAACCAGCACAGTCACCCTCATAGTCTCCTCATACATAGCAGCAGAGCCCTAATTTCCCGGGTTTGATTTCCCCCTTCCAGGCAATGCACCAACCGTGTTCACCCCAGGCAACTCAATCACTTTTTCCACACCAGCAGAGCGGACCTAATTGCTACTGGTGACCACATCAGCTCTGCAGGAAACTGTATTGACAGCACAACTCTCAGGATTGCTATCAATCCCCAGACATACATCACCTGCGCTCATTGTGCTATTACCAGCCTTATGGTTATCCTCTATGGACAGACCTGCAACTTGCATGTTATCATCCCATACACACAGTGCGCTGTGGTCACGGGTACACACATTTACTGACTGGACTCCAGACACTTCACACACAGCTGCCTGGCACTCATAAGTTTTTCCAGCAGGAAATGCAGAGGGAACCTTGTTGCTACCGGCAACCACAGTAGATCCACCTGAAACTGTAGTGCTAACACATTTCTCCAGATGGTCATCCACCACAAAACACACATCCTCTGCAATACTCCTAGCACTGTTAACCCCGACCTCTATGGGCGTACTTGAGCCTGTCTGCTCTATAGCTGGGGCTGACATTTCCGCAGAAGCTAATTCACACTCTGCATTAACTTTAAACATAGCCCTGACAGCCATGACCTCCAGGGGCAGACTTGAGCTGCTCTCCACTACTGCAGTAGCTGCAGCACCTGTAGTCACTTGTTCCCACATAGCAGAAGCTGGAGCTAGCTTTGTGATACAGCTAACCTCCCCCTGCTCAGACTGGGTGACATCACTATTAGTTACCGATAAATTTTTCTTATTGTTAGCATTTTCAACTGGCACATTATGTATGCTGCAGGAGTTAACAGAGTCACGATTCCCCACAGGTAATGCAGCATGGGAGACACGGAGTACATAGTTCACAGTCCTGCTGCTCTCAGCACTCTTTACCTGCACAGGCATCATGTCTGGGCCTCTGCTTAGTCCACCCTATTTGTCACATAACCCGTGCCTGGCAGTCCCAACACAGGTGTCACCCGCAATACACACCACTGGAGCAGTCTTACGAGGTCCATGACAGGTCTCCACACCGGGTATGACATCTAGGTGCAGTCTGGACTTCTCCAGCTGACTGTCCATGGGCTTCCAACTGCCCCCTCTCTGGCCTCCTCCTGAGAGGGCAGTCAGGTGCACATCACGCTGCTCTGTGGCACCTCCAATATGGCTCCCGCTGCTGACCGGAGATAGGCTGTTTAGGTGGGTTGCTCCTAGTCACAACGACCTCCATGCCTCTGAGCAAATCTGGATTGCTGGGATGTGGAACCCAGGGCCTCTTGGCAACCGGACATCCTCTCTAGCACATGTCCACCTGTAGACACCCGTTTTCTCCACATCTCTGGACATCAAGGAAGCTTGTATTGTGGTGAGTCCACCTTTCCCAGATCTCTGACGCTTGTTAATCATGGCTCTTAGTGCCTGCTGGTCTGCCTCAAATTGTGCCTGGAGCTGCAAATTGTCTTCCCATATTTTGGCAGTCAGCTGCTAATTTTGTTGTGTCACCTGCACAACTGGACGAGCAGCTCCTCCATGGGCAAACAAAAAATATATTTAGGCACCAGCACAGTCCTTTCATACCACAGGATGCAGCCTATTTGCCAGTGTGTTTCTCACAGTCTCTTATAATCATTGCTTCACAATCAGGCTTCCAGCCCTTTAAATCTTGCTGCAGCACCACTTTGCAGTATTCACAAATGCTACTTCAGGCACCACATCTTGTGCCCACCTTTTGCGCCACTGCGCCAATCTTGCAAAGTTCGTGCCACTTATGCCCGTATCCTCCACCATATGTGACAACTCACATGCGTTTCGCCCGCCATCTTGGCTCAGCCCGGGGGTCATTCAGCTCTGGGATCACCGTTTTCCTTAAACAGGCTGGCACTCCAATATATGGCACTCCGACACCAGGCGTCAGTTTTATACTGGCCACAGCCAGCTTTATTCAGGCTCAGGATAAACGTACAGAAAAGTAAACAAACATATAAACAAAACCTCGGCCATCTAACCACTACCTAAACACATTTAGTAGAACACCCTCTCTACTGTTAGAGTTTCTATCTTTTAATCAATATATATTTAATCAATATGTTATATCTATGGATACTAGTTAAGTTCATATCTAGTTAAGCTCACATCTTCATATATGGTAAAAAAAAACTAAGTAACCTTCGTCCTACTTAGTTTTAGAAGCTCACATCTGCCCAAAACCTCTTGCCTAGATTCTTGTAATATGTTATCATTTTTGAGACAATGTGTTTGGCGGATACACATTTAGCTTCGCCAAGGCCATGACTCCCTTTTTCTTCCCAGAATAAGCAGGAACACAACATTTCGCAGAATAAAACCATTTATCAGAAAGTTGACAAGAAGACATGATCATCGTGACCATCTAATTATATTTTGATTATGTCTAATCCTTGTGCCAATGTTGCATCATTTATTTGCGTATTAAACTATGTTAAAGGACGTTCTGAGCGGGGTATAAAATAAACTGTTGGAAGACTGGGGGCCAGAGCTCCCGATGGACTGACACTTTCAAGAGCAGACCACTGCATTCGGTATACCTTGTAATCTACCTAACCCTTGGCTTACTCAAACAATCATTGGTGGCCCGTACGGGGAAGGCCAAGCCAATCGAAGATCAAAGGATCAATTTATCTCTATTGGACTGAAGGTGAGTGGGATTTCTTCATTTGGTGTTGGGACACAAAATCCTAGGTAAGTGGAGATTTCCACTAGTCTCCTCCCTTCACTGAGTGGGGGGATTTCATAGTCAGTCCATAGGAGAATAGAAGGTGTTTTAGGTAGATTACAAAACTTGCTGTTATATTTGTCTGTCTTGTTTTCTTTGTCTCTGTATTAATCTGTAAGTCCCAGCTTTAATTGTCGTTTTTAAAAGTGCACATTGATTTTTTTTTTTCTTCAGTGAATTTTCCCTCTGCCTATTGATGCGTGTGACACTGCCATCTACTGTTGTGTCTTGAATTACAACCAATTAACTAATGAATACTTCTGCGTCTTGTAGTGCTGATCTTAAATGGATTAGATCTACAGTGTACTGAAGGTTTTGCTTTGATTATTGTGGGATTGATTTTGTTTGGAGCGGGGCTGGCTTTTCACATGACCAAAAATATTTTCAAACATACTGTTAAATCTATTTGGTTAATATAAGTGTTGATAAAGATTAATCTGATTGAAGGTGCATCTGACTTTCTGGTTGCTGCATTAACTACCTTTTTTCCGATCGCTTACTCATAGCAGTCATACTATTTAATCCAACCTTCTTTTTTTATTACTAAGAGATTTTGATTTGACAACAAGAAGATCAGATAAATCTAAGTTGTTAACCCAAGGATATTGCTGCAAGGAATATGTTGTCTTAGATGCTGCTTTTTGAATACATTGTAATAGTTACAGGACTTTGGTTATGGTTAGCAATTTTTCTGTACCTTTGGTATCAACTGTGTAAAGAGGAGCAGCAGACAGTAGAAGGAGTTAATTCTGGCATTCAGCTCACTGCATACCATACCATAGTAGAGATTTAGCTATTCCTACACCAAGGGATAGGGGAAATCTCTGCAACTGATTATACATAGCGGATAAATCAGACGGGGATCGCTACCCTTGTACTGATTGCTATGGGAACTACCCGTACCAAACCAGAAAGGGAGGACAAATCGATATTTCGATTTGCCCCCAAGATAGCAATGAAGGATTTGGTGCGCTTAGAAAACGGGAAGGGCGCAATGTCCCCCTCTACAAAGTCACTTGGCAGTACAAGTACAGGGTATAGAGACATGACCAGGTTGGAGGAGACACACCAGACTCCAAAGCCACCATCATATCTAAGATCACAAACTTGGAGACGACGTGTGTCATCTTCTACCCCTGCATCATCATCAAATGATGATTCAGAGAAAGAAGACTGGTTAGAGGGGTGGCAATGCTGGTATTGCTCAGCCTGTAATAGGGAAAAAAGAATCAGGTGTTACAGGTGTAATACACTATGAGATGAGTTTGCTCGTCCCTGTACAAGATCCTCAACAAGGGTGGAGGTCTCCCCCCCACTCACTCCTAATGCACACGGGCAGAGAACATCCACTCCACATCTTAGATTAGTGAGAGGATAAGGAAGTGAGTGGCAAATTGCTAGCCCTGAGACACCACAAAGTGTTCGCAGACAGAGTGTAAGGATGAGTGATGTAGAGGAAGAAGACGGGATTTTAGAGGGAGCAACAGGAGGGATACCACAGGGAAGAGATATAGTACACAACATCAGGTCCTTAAGATCACAAACTTGGGTGTGTGGGTGTGACCCATCCCTAGCTCACAGAAACAATGAGAGTCCAGAGTGTCACACATGTGAGAAGACTAAGAGTCAGAAATCTAGGACAGGAGTGTACCCAGTGATTACACAGACAGCCACTAGTCCAGGAGAGGATGGAGTACATAGAGAATCACAAATAGTTACATGGTATAAACCTTGGACTCAAGGTGAACAGCTTAATATGGCCAGTACACTAACTGACCCTTACAAGAATCCCTCTGGATTTCTTAAGTCTCTGATGAGAATACAGGGAATATATGACGCGACATGGGCTGATCTGTCATCATTATGTATTGCAGCTGTAGGTGCACCCTTTATGGACAGGATCAAGAAGGTGCCAACTGTAGATGCTGTTCCAGTAGGGGAAGAGCAAAAGCTAAGAAAGAGTGGAGAACAGTTTATGAAAAGTTTACAGGTGGTAACTAAGGAATTGAATAACCAATTAGCATCAGGCTTACCAGAGGCTTTCCAAGGAGGAGAGGAATCAGTGGATAAGTATCATGGCCGCTTAATGGTTATCTTTCAGGATCAAGATTTTGATATTACCACCCCAGGAAATAAAGATGGGCGGATTTTTCGTACGTGTTTTATAAATGGGTTGAGGGAAGAGTTAAAGGCAGAATTGTTCAAGATTCGTCCTTGTAGTTTGTCTGCTTGAGACTTTGTCACTCCTAAAATTCCTCTGCAGAGAGGGGTGCAAAGTATCAAGAGAAAAATTGCAGATTGCAAAGCTTAGAGTGATATTCTTGGGTCATTGCATCTCTCAGCAGGCCAAGCATATCACTCCAGAGAGGAAGAAAGCTGTGACACAGCTGACTGAACCCAAAACACTTAGGGAGCTAAGAACATTTTTGGGGTTAATCAGTTACTGCAGAGAATGGTTGTCATCAGCTTCATCTTTGATGCAACCTCTCTTTGATGTTGTAGCCACGTGCAATAAGGGAAAACCCTTCATGATGACAGAGGAAGCTAAAGCAGGATTTCACAGTCTAAAGGAAGCTATAGTGTCAGCCCCAGCACTAGGAATTCCTAATTATGAATTGGCTTTTAACTTGTTCTGTCATGAAAACAGTAGTCATGCAAAAGGAGTTCTTACTCAACTTCATGGTGGTAAACATCGACCCCTTGGGTACTACTCTTTGCAACTAGACATAGTTGCTAAGGGAGCTCCATCATGTGTGCGAGCAATAGTAGCCTGAGCAGTTTTGAAGGAGAAGGTTGCAGACATGGTATTAGACCATGCCTTGACCATCCATGTCCCTCATGCAGTACAGGAGCTGTTGTCACAAGCAAGGATCAGACATTTGTCAATGTCAAGGTTGACTAAATATGAGATAGCCCTCCTCACACCACCTAATGTCACTATCAAAAGATGTACCATACTCAATCCAGCTACCTTACTTCCTGACATTGAGGAACAAGATGACAATGACATTGCACAGGAACATGATTGTCTTGAGTTAATGAAAACTGAGACTAGAGAATTTGGTAATGTTACTGAAGTACCAATACCTAATGCTGATTTTGAATATTTTGTAGACGGATCCAGATACTACAAAGATGGAAAACCATACACTGGGTATGCAGTGACCACCCTTGAGGAAGTGGAAAGACAAGGGTCTTTGCCTTCTGGGTGTTCCGCCCAGGAAGCAGACCTCAAAGCTCTTGCTGATGCATGCATAATAGCTGAAGGGCAGACTGTAAACATTTACACAGATTCCCGGTATACTTTTGGCATAGTGCATGATTATGGTCCTATTTGGCGCAGCAGGGATTTTGTTGGGTCATCAGGTAAACCCATAAAGAACGCAGAGTCAGTGGCTCAACTGTTAGAGCTCTCAGGTTACCTAAGCAGGTGGCCATTGTCAAGGTTCAGGCTCACACTAAGGAGCCAACCAAGTAGGCACACGGGAACAGGATAGCTGACACAGCAGCTAAGGCTGCAGCACTGCTCCCGCTTCCAGCAGCTGCATATGCTGTAGAGACAATTGTCCCCGGAATGGGGAAGGTAGATCTAACTCTTTTTAGACAATTTCAGGAACAAGCCACTAAACAGGAGGAAGAGGCTTGGATCAAGAGGATGGCCAAGAAGAATGAGGAAGGTTTGTATACTGTGAATGCAAAGCTATGCCTTCCACGGGCATTATATCCTATGATATGTGCCCTAACACATGGCCCGACACACCAATCCAAAGAAGCAATGGTAAGTTTGGTAGACCAAGCTTGAGTAGCACCTGGATTCAACAATGCTGCTGTCAAATTTGTACAAGGATGCATTATTTGCGCTTGCCACAACACCGGTAGAACTGTTAAGGTGCCTGCAAAATGCTCTCCTAAGCCATTAGCCATCAGCGATTACAACTTGATTTCATACAATTACTAAGGGTGGGCACATATGAGTATGTCCTTGTGTGTGTTGACCTCTTTTCAGGATGGCCAGAAGCTTGGCCTACAGCAAAAGGAAACGCAAAAACGGTTGCAAAGAAACTGCTTGCAGTAGTAGTTTGCAGATTTGGGGTACAAGAGGTAATAGAAAGTGACAGAGGAACACACTTCACTTCAGAAGTGTTACAAGTAATTCTTCAAGCCTTAGGCATCCAACAGGCCTTCCACACTCCGTACCATCCGCAAAGTTCAGGGAAGGTCGAGAGGTTAAATGGTATACTCAAGCTCAATATACACAAAGCTGTGGCAGAGACAGGGAAACCATGGACTGAGTGTTTACCCATAGCCTTACACACAGTCCGAGTGACACCTAATAGGAAAACTAAGCTGAGTCCATATGAAATTCTGTTTGGCAGTGCTCCAAGGACTGGCCTATATTTTCCACAGCAACTTCAGACTACACATTCTGACATGAGAGAGTATGTAGGGCAGATACACAGAAACTTAAATCAAATTCATAAACGTGTTTTCAGTTCCATTCCAGATCCTGACTCCCTGGAAGGCACCCATACTCTGCAACCGGGAGATTGGGTCACAGTAAAGCATCACGTGAGGAAAGCTTTGGACCCAAGATATGACGGTCCCTTCCAAGTCCAGCTAACTACACCTACATCAGTGAAATTGGAAGGAAAATCTACCTGGGTTCACGCCTCACACTGCAAACGTTTCATTAAATCATGAATCAGGGAGAGTACCTCTATATTCTTTATTTCCTATTGTGTCCATTTGTTAACACATATGATAATGTTGATGGAGGGTGGGAAAACAAGTTTTTGAAATATCATCACATTGTTGCACAACAAAAAATTTTTATCTGATTGTTGGCTCTGCAGTCACTCCCCATTGTCTTCATGATCCATGCCATATATGGCAGACCCTATCTCAGAGGAAGAACTAATTCAGAGTATTTGTTGGGATCTACCCCCTTTACATTTAGGTTCTCCCGCAAAGGATAAAGCTGTAGGTTTACAAATTGCAGGATGGGTTAATTTCCCATGGTGGCAAGTAAACCTAACACTGAAGACTGAGTCGAGAATCTCTACCACTCAGTTAAGAATTAGTTTCTCAGCCGTGGAGGGAAAAACCCAAGATGATGGATATATTAATAAAGATGAGTTTAGAAAAACACAAGTGGAGAAATATGCTGTATGGCCTGAATGGTTATCTTGGTGAAACCCTATAAACTGGTTCAAGGGATTAGGAGGATGGATTTCAGGAATATTCCATTTTATTTTCCAAGCATTTCTCTTAATATTAGTAATCTACATATGATAAAAATCTTACTCCTCATAATTACGAAAATATTAACATCTAACCGTTTTCAGCAAAGAAGACTGTGCCCTCAGAACATACAATGGTTAACCCTGATTTCTACAAATACGAGTGTACCTCCTGTGGGAAAGTACGCCATGGAAAATACTGACTGACTGCATATATTGTGACGTCCCTGTCAGGGATGAAAACTGCTCATAGAGACTTATTGCTGATGACTTCATTTACTCCAAGAACAAGAACTCTATAATGGACTTTATACAGACTTCCACAATAGACTATATGGAAAATACTAACAAAATATGAAGACTGTATATCCCTGACTAACCTCAATATGAAATATGTATTTTAACACTTACATAATCTACACATAATAGGGAAACAGAGGGCCTGCTAGGGTCATGTGCGGGACCGCCCTTCTCAGGGCGAGGGGGTGCCGCACCCTTTCCGCTAAGTGACAGTAGGAAAGGAAGAAGGGAAAGGTATGAACAAGCAGTAAGCGAAGTCAAGGATAAACAGGGTGAAACATCCATGGACTTGTTTGGATGATTTACAGTACATGACTTTACGGTACAACTTTGCCCAGGTGGAATGCTGTGACATCTCTCAATCTGTGAGGCCCAAAAGACATCCACACTTGATTGGACAATGTTTGTTCTGTTAAGACTGTATGCTAAAACGTGTCAAAAATGAATAAAGAGAGGAGAATTTTTTAGAGTTTTTATATCTTTTACACAATTATATATTTAATCAATATGTTAAACTCAGATGGGCGAATTCCTCAAACTTCGATTCGTCACTTCGCCGAATTTTCCGTCAAAATTCCGTTTCGTTTCCGATAAATTACTTTGGCACGAAATCGCGTTACAAAGCAGCTTTTTCCAGCTGCACAGAGCCTGCAGGGGCCTGTAGAACATTGTGCCATGCTTAAATATGCAGAGGGATCTTGGTTTGGTCTTCCATACAATATATGTGTATTAGTAATGAACGCAGAAGACTGCCCGCGCTCTTAGAAACGCTTCACTATAAAAATCTCGGGCACTTAAGAGGGCAAAACGCCCAAAAAACTCAAGCGGGAATGTAAGCCTGATAAAGACAAGCCAGCGAAAGCTGGAAAATAACCAGCTGAATAGCCTCAGGAGGCAACTTTAGTGACAGAGTGTTGGTGACAGCCGGCAGCCACAGCAAGCATTAGGTCAGGCAGTGGAACAATGTAACATTCTGGGCGGTAGGCAAAACACTAGGAAGCCCCAGAGTGGCACAATGACTGAGAGCGGGGTCCACGGGCGGCAGCAGTATGGGTCAGGCAGTTTCACAAGAGTACAATACTGGATGCGGCAAAAACATATAATAGGCCACAGAGTGGCACCATGATACAGTGTGGAGGTCACGACAGCAGCATCATGAGATCAGGCAGTGGCACAATGACATTCCTGGAGGTGGCAAAACAGTGATTAGGCCACAGGAAGCACAATCACACAGTGGGCGGTCACGGCGGCAGCAGTATGAAGAACAGGCAGTGGCACGAAAGACATACTGGGAGGGCGGCTAAACAGTATTTAGGCCACAGAGTGGCACAATCACACAGTTGGAGGTCCACGGCGAGCAAGCAGTATGAGATCATGCAGTGGCACAATGACATTACTGAGTGCGGAAAAACAGTAATTAGCCACAGAGAGGCACAATCACACAGTGTGGAGGTCACGGCCGCAGCATAAGAAGATCAGGCAGTGGCACAATTGACATACTGGCGGCGGCAAAACAGTAATAAGGACCACAGAGTGGCACAATTCCCCAGTTGGATGTCACGCGTCAGCAGTATGGAGATCAGGCATTGGCCCAAATGACATTCTGGAGGTGGCAAAACAGGAGAAGGCCACAGAATGGCACAATGACGGAGAGCGGAGGACACGCGGCAGCAGATGAGTACAGGCAGTGGCACAATGACAACTGGAGAGTGACTACGCCACGACGCCCCCCACCCACCACAAACCCCTCCCCATCAAAACAGTATTAGGCCACTGAGTGACCCCAATAGATACAGTGGGAGGTCACGACAGCAGCAGCAGAGATCAGCAGTGGGCACAATGACATTCTGGAGGCGCAAAACAGTATTAGGCCACAGAGTGGAACAATGATACAGTGTGGAGGACACGTCAGCAGCAGCATGAGGTCAGTCAGAGGCACAATGAACATTCTGGAGCGGCAACAGTTATTAAGTCCACACGAAGTGGCATAAAAAAAAAAAAAAAAAAAAAAAAAAAAAAAAAAAAAAAATCACACAGTGTGGAGGTCAAGGCGGCAGCAGTATGAATATCAGGCAGTGGCACAATGACATTCTGGAGGCGGCAAGACCGTAATTTAGGCCCACCGAGTGGCACAATCACACAGTGTGGAGGCACGGCGGCAGCAGTATGGAGATCAGGCATGTGTCACAAGACATTCTGGAGGCGGCAAACATATAAGGCCACAGATTGGCACAATACACACATTGTGGAGTCACGACAGAAGCAGCATGAGATCAGGCAGTGGCACAATGACATTTCTGTGGAGGTGGAAAAAGGAGGAAGCCACAGAATGGCACAATGACTGAGAGCGGAGGTCACGGCGGCAGCAGACATGAAGGTCAGGCAATGGCTCCAATGACACATGTGGAGGGCACGGCCAGGAGTCACAGTCCGCAGTAACATGAGGTCAGAGATGGCACATGACATTCTGTAGGTGGCAAAACAAGGAGAAGCCCCAGTGTGGCACAATGACTGAGAGCGAGTCACGGCGGCGAGCAGCATGAGGCCAGGCAGTGGCACAATGACACAGTGTGGATGACATGCAGCAGCCACAAGCAGCAGCATGAGGTCCGACAGTGGCACAATGACACAGTGTGGATGTTCACGCAACAGCAACAGTCAGCACAGCATGAGGTCATAATAAGTGGCACAATGACAGAGGGTTGAGTGGGTGGCAATACCATCCCCTGGTAAAGATGGTTGTTAGGCATATGGAGAAACAGTCAAGCATATTGTGGCATCAGGCGTATGTCAGCATCAGAAAAGAGGCAGATGCAGGTAAGTATTGACCCAGACTGCGCCTAGGCATTGGTGTGTGTGAAATCCTGGACCGATCCACGCCGAGTTCATCTTGACAAAAGGTCGAGGCGTTCCACCATTTTCCCGAGGACAAGCGGTTTCACCTTGGGGTCAACACGATGGCCCCCAGCCGCACTGAACACCCTCTCAGATGCCACACTACTGCGGGCAGTTCTCCAGCTTCACCATGCAAACTCGGCAAGTTGCGGCCACACATCCAGTTGGCTGCCCAGTAGTCTCAGCGAACATCTAACTGAGGTGCAGAAGTGGCTGCCAATAGGCCAACAATGTTGGTTCAGGGACTGCTCCAGTCCTGCTTGCTGCTGCTTGCTGCGACTGCCCTCCTCATAGGCGGGTGAAGAAGCTGCTCATAGTGACTTCCAGACTTAGGTTACTACTGATGGAGCTGGTAACTGCTCCTACCCCCCTGGCCCACCCTTCCCCCAGCAGCCTGCGTCAGATTCGTGAGCGGCTGAGGAACCCCCGGAAGACCTGTCATAGGAGGGACGATGGCCGCACATAGGCAGCTGGCCAACCTGATTACGGAGGATTTCCCCTATAGTATTTGAGGTTTTGTCTATCCCTCATCAATAGCTGGAAAAAAGCTCCCAAATGACCTGGTAGCGAGGGACCAATAGGGTGGAGAGCCCAGAAGTCATCCCCTCTGCCGGATGCTGACTATATTCGGCTGTCACAAAGCCATGCCAATAAGCATGCTGCGGGCCATCTGCCCAAGTGACTCTGGGGGCTCCTGCTCCATTTCCACTGTATTACTGGCCCAACGGTGCCTTGTTGTCATCTGTCCACATCATCCCATCTCCATCCACCTCTCCATCTGCTCCTGCTCCCCTCTCTGTCCACCTGGGTAGAAAATCCACTCATTTCACCAGACAATGGCTTCAGCTCCAAATGAGTCCTCCTCCTCCTCCCTCCATATCAGTCCCCCACCGACTCATGGGCCACGAGATGTAGTCGCCACGTCCTCCCATCCCCTGCCCAGACAGATTTATCAGCATCTGGGTTCCAGGACATGAGCAGTGGAATGACTTATTCACCCGTAGTCCCTGGCAACTGACAAATACGTCGCATCCTCGAATGGCACTCAACAAACGGCAGGTGTCACGCATGAGCTGCCACAGGCTGACATCAAGAGTTACACAGGGGAGTACTTCTGTCTGCTGGATCATCAAACAATCGTTAAGGCACTTTCTCTGTTCATACAGTCGGTCCAACAAATGCAGGCTGGAATTCCAGCGGGTGGCAAACATCGTATAATATCAGAGTGTGTTGGCGAGGCCGTTCTGGGCCGCTGCAATAACCACTCGAGGTGGGTGATCTGGCTTTGTACGAATGGATAAGTGGCATAGTCACCGTTCCTGGCAAATTCAAATGTTCTGAGTCGGTTAAGAATTCAGGAAACCATTTCCCACAACGCAAATGAACACGAGCCCAAGCAGGTCGCAAGGGACCATCCCTCCTTGTGCAGCGCGACACTAAGTTTCCTCCCATTTCCGCACCCATGGTTCCCAAAAGCAGTTGGCGCGGAGAAAGCCGACACATCGATATCTTGCTGCATGAACGCGGAGCAGTTTCCTCACCCTGTGAGACTTCTTCGCCCGAGCAAGCCAGGTTGTAAACAGCGGGACAACCGCAGTCCCTACACATGTTGTATGATGAGCAGTAATTGAGTGCGTGCGTATAGGAGATGGTGGTTGACGGTGGAGGAGGAGGAGGCTGACCTTGGCGCAGGTGCAGCAGTTTGACAACGTGGAGGAGAAATCGGCGTCCTCCTAGACCAAGTTGTTGGTGTGCCTGGGCCTGGAAGCACATTCACCCAGTGGGCCTTAAAGGACATGGTACTGGCCCTTACCGTAGTTTACAGCTCCAGACTCCCCGGCTGCTGTGCACCTTGGAACAAACCGTAAGCACAAGGACTGACCCACCACTGTTTACATATTTTATGAAGGTGCTGGTACTGCCTTATTGGAAAAGAAATTACGGCTTGGAACTCTCCATCTCGCTCGGCCACAAGCCATTAGATCTCTGAACGTAGCAGAGTCCACCAGTTGGGAAAGTAGGGACTGCAGTATCCCCAACAACTTTGGACCGGACCACCGGTCAGCTGCTGCACCTTAGATGGTTGACACATACTGTTGTCTCTTTCAATCGCCGTCGCAGAAAAACGACAGCTGTGCGCCATGAGTAGCGAGGAGCAGGAGCAATCTGACGGTAGATGATGTCAAAGAGAAACAGCACCCTTACTGCAGAGTGGTGGATGCCTTGACTGCTGCAATGGCATGCCATGCACTGGGCTCGTGCTGCTGCTGTAGCAGCGAGCGGCAGGATGGAACCACTCACATCTGATCCACGATTCTCCCCAGAGCCACCGGATGGTGACCGCTGCATGGTGTTGATGCAGGGCCGTGTCCAGACGTTAGCCACCCTGGCCACAGCATCACTTTCTGGCCCACTAGATACTACATATACCCTTGATTCGGTCCTCCTGGTCCGGTGTCTTAGCGAAAAGAACTTGCCACACCCCGAGTATCGGATTTTACCGCCAACGCTCCCGCACTGAGAGACTACCTGCCGCCGCTGCCCTCGCTGAGCTCCTATGCTGCTACTATCTTGGACCATGCGAAGCGGGATTTTTTACCCGTGGCCGCTGGACTCCCGACCTCACACTGCTGCTATCCTGCTGACTCACGCCACACGACCCACTTGCCTGGCTGCGCTGCTGCCCTGAAGCTCAAGCTATGCCCTCAATCTCCTGACGAAGATGATCCCTACTAGCCTCACCCTGCTCCACGTTGCGGCTCCGGCTACATCATCATCTATTTGAGTTTTCATCGTCACTGCTGTCCTCCAACACCGGTCCTTGGTATGCCGAGGCAGGCTGACCTCTCACAACATGACCTCCCATGCCCACTCTCCACATCTATACCTTACCGCCTCTGCAAGAAGCAGGCGATATTGGCCCCATTTCTTCGCTTCCAAGTTAAGCTTGCTGACTGCCCTTCTCAAATTGTTCATCCTCGCTATAAATAGTGGCGCAGAGCCAGACCACATAGTAGATCTCTGGCTGTAGTAACCGGATGACAGAGGCGGGCTGAGGACAGGTGAGGCCCGCTGACCCGCTCCCGGGCCATGCCAACTAATGGTTTTTGTGTTTAGGTCCCACCGACTCTGGCTGTGGTTGTCATATGTACATCTGGGAGGAAAGAGGAAGACCCTAATCAACCAATCACTAACCCATGGGTTTCTGAACAACACCCTGCCGCTAGATTACAGCGGCAGTTGTGCCTCCAACCGAGTGGACCCCTGCTGCGACGTCCCCTTGCTGTGCTGCGACCGTGGGCCTGTTCCAGAATGTTTTGCCACTGCCTACTGCGCAGGTGCAGAGAGAGCTGCCAACCTCTCTGGACTGACTACTGTTTGTCTAAAATGTACAGACACTGTTGAAATTGATGATGATAGCTGTATATTATAAATTTACACGCCTGTTTTGACTCCAAATGACCCCATAACAAGCTTGGGTAACCCTTGGATATAAAATTGCGCTCCACAAATGCCGGGGAAAAAAAAAAATTTACTTGTATGAGTCGTTTAAAAACACTGTGTGTTTTAACTAAATGTAAAAAGCACAAATAGGCTTAATTAACCTTCGACATGAACTTAGGCTACAGAAACAATGTATATTATTTTGCGTTGAAAAAGACGTTTTATTTTTGTCAGCACACAGCAAAACAACGCTTAATAACCCTGGAATAAATTGCGCCAAAGAATTGATCCCCACAAAATAGAGCTTTTTAGGTGTTACAATTGCGTGTTTTCTACGCCACACAACATGAGATACAGTTGATAATTAACCTTTGCTTGTGAATTAGGCTACAGGATAAATTTATATATTTGGCGATGAAAAAGACGGTTTAAATTTTTGTCAGCACACCACAAAAACACGCTTAATTAACCCCAGGATGTAAATGCGCCAAAGAATTGAGCTTCTCGCACAAACAGTAGCTTTGTAGCGTGTTACAATTGCTTGTTTTCTGACGCCACTAGCCAACAAAGATACAGTAGTAATTAACCTTTGCTTGTGAATTAGGCTACAGCAAAAATATATATATTTGGCTTTGAAAAAGACTTTTAAAATTTTTTTCAGCACACCAGCAAAAAAACCCTTTTAATTAACCCCCTGGATGTAAATTGCGAAATAGAATGACCCCCACAAACATAGCTTTGTACGTTTAAATGGCGTATTTTCTCCCACACAACAAAGAAAAAAATTGTAAAAAACCTTTGCTTTAAATTAGGCCCCAAAAAAAAAAATAAAAATTTGGGGGTTGAAAAAGACGGTTTATTTTTGCAGCAACCCCAGAAAAAACAACGCTTAATTAACCCCTGGATTAAATTGCGCAATAGAATTGGCCACCACAAACTAGTAGCTTTGTAGCGTTTAAACAAGGCGTATTTTCTACGAACACAACAAGAGAAAAAATTTGAAATTTAAACCTTTGCTTGTGAATTAGGCTCCCAAAAAAAAAATTTATATTTGGCTTTTAAAATGACTTTTTATTTTTGTCAGCACACCACAAAACAACGCTTAAATTTAAACCCCCCTGGATGTAAATTGCGCAATAAAATTTGAGCCACCACAAACTAGTACTTTGTAGGATTCAAGGGCTTTTTTCACCCCACAAAAAGAAAAAAATTTAAATTTAAACCTTTTGTTTTTGGAATTAGGACAAAAAAAAAAAATATATTTGGCTTGAAAAGACGGTTTATTTTTTTCACACACCAAAAAACAACGCTTAATTAACCCCTGGATTAAATTGCGCAATAAATTGACCCCACCAAAACTAGTAGTTTTGTACGTTTACAATGGGTATTTTTACCCACACAACAAGAGATAAAATTTAATTAACCTTTGCTTGTGAATTAGGCTACCAAAAAAAAAAATATATTTGGCGTTTAAAAAGACGTTTTATTTTTGTCAGCACCCCAGCAAAACAACGCTTAATTAACCCCGGATGAAAATTCGCAAAGAATTGAGCCAACAAACTAGTACTTTGTACTTTAAAATTTCATTTCTACGCCACACAACAAGAATAAAATTGTAATTAACCTTTGCTTGTGAATTAGGCTACCAAAAAAAAAATATAATTTGGGTTTTAAAAAAACGGTTTTTTTTTTGTCACCAACACAAAACAACGCTTAATTAACCCCTGGAGAAATTGCGAAATAGAATTTTTAGCACCCAAAAATAAGGTATTTTTATGTAAAACCTTTTCCCCTTTAAAATGAATAAAAACGGAACTGGCTTGATCCCACTTGGATATTAAATGTTATGCACTCAGGGGACGCACACGGGTTTTCAGACCCAATACCCAAAAAATCAGAAATAAACATTCAGAGAACATCTCTGAGAAAAGCTGAAACCCCACAAAAACGCTGTGAAAAATCATTTTTTTCAGAAAGCGCTATCACCCGCAGCAGCCCCTTTTCCCTGTCAGTACAGTGAGAGGAGTGGTGAGCTCCCAGGCGGCGCGCTACGCGGTCCTTATATAGTGCGGTGACACGTCACAGAATCCCGCCGGTCTCTGATTGGCTTCATCTCTCTGCAACGATCGTCATGCAGGGGCTGATGCCCTTCTTCCTCCCAGAGTGCTTATCCCCATGTAACGCCATGTGTGCACGCATCCATTTTATCATGAAAAGCACACTTCGTTCACAGGCCCGGAAGTACCCCAAGGTCGACTGTCCGATCCGAACCAAGTTTTTCCCTGAAATTCTAAACGAATTCCACTTCGTTAGAATCGATTCGCCCATCTCTAATGCCATCTTAATTTTTGTCTAAATAGATTAATGTCCTTGACCCAATTAAACTCACTATATTTATTGATGGGTATAAATGTAAGACCTCTTGACAAAATGCTGATCTCAGAATCAGTAAGAACATGATGTGACGAATTGATGATTTGATTGTCATCCTGTTTCAATGGTTTGGTCATCTCCTGAGATCGTATGAGGTGCTCCCCCCCTTTCTCCTTTCCTCCAAAAAAGACAATGAGGGGGAGGATGAGGATGCAGACAGGAAAGTAGATGAGGATGATTCCTTGTGTTCTTAAATTTGAAGTGTGGTCCCACCATTTACAACCTCTGCCACGGCCTCTATCTTGTGTTCGGTTTTCCTGATAATTGAATCCGTGTCTGATGAATCAATATCTAATAAAGAGACATCTTTAGTTCTGGTCAGTTATTTGTGTAAAAATTTATATACTTTACCCTCATTAAATTCAAGCAAATTGCTTATGTTTGCATTTTAATGACATCTGATATATATCTATTGATTTCTTGTAACAGTCAGCGGTAGTGGATCCTCTGGACCACGACAAGATATGGTATAAGCCACGCCTAGAGAGTCGGAATCTAAGTATTGTCCGTGTTTTCCCACCAGACTTCCGCAAAGCTGGGATGGACCTTTGCTTTCTGCAGAGTACTTAACCAGGTCTGCTACCCCTACATGACCTTCTTGGCGTTGGCGGCCGAGTGTGGCATGGTACAAAATCGTTGAAGCAGTCTCATAGTCGGGGACAGGCAGGAAGGTCAAACGAATCGGCAAATGGTTCGTGGTCGACGTGTGGGACGGGAGCAAACGGTACAGTACACCATTAAATGCAAAGACACTATGGAATGCTTCCCTGCTCTATGCAACAGGCATATTGATATCGGCAGGGACCAAAGGAAAAGGTAAGGACTTAAATAGGGTCAGCGCCCGGTGAAAACCAATCACCGGCGCGCTGTCCCTTTAAACTTAGCTGCAGTACCGTGCGCATGCCTAGGGGGCGAGCGTGCACCCAGCCAGCAACAGGAGCACGCGCCCAGCCAGGAACAGGAGCGTGGTGATGTAAGTGTGGGACAGAGCTGCGAGGGGTGCGGGTGTGCCATAGTTACATAGTTTGTAAGGCCAAAAAAAGACAGATGTCCATCCAGTTCAGCCTATCTTGCTAAAGTGTTGATCCAGAGGAAGGCAAAACCCCCATGAGGTAGAAGCCAATTGTCCTCATTTTAGGGAAAAAATTCCTTCCGTACTCCAATCATAGGCTATGTTCACACACTTAATTGCGGGAAGTATTTTGCCCCGCACTTACGCCGTGTGTGTGGGGGCGGGAGCGGGGGTGGGGGGGTAGCCCGCTGGCCCCATAGACATTCATTATTCTCGGCGCATATACGCCGTGAATAATTGACATGTCACTTCTCTCCCCGCTCGCCGTATTGTTCAAGCGGGGAGAGGAGACGTAATCCATTGTTCTCTATGAGAACTGTGGATTACCATAATGACTGGGACGTATCTCGCCCCGTATTTCTCAGCAGCACGGCGCGAAATACGGGCGAGATACGTCCCAAAATAAGCCGTGTGAACAAAGCCTTACAATCAGAATAAATTCCTGGATCAATGCCCCTTCTCCAGAATCCTAGTCACTGTAACTTATAATATTATTATGCTCTAGAAATGCAGCCAGACTCTTTTTGAACTCTATTATTGAATTCACTATGACAAGTTCCTCTGGCAGAGAGTTCCAAATCCTTCTCCATGTCACTTTTACCCAGCCTTTTTCCATTTAACATGTAATCATGTAATGGATTTTTCCTCCCCATGTGCAGAACCTTGCATTTATCCGTGTCAAACCTCATCTGCCATTTCTCTGCCCAGGCCTTCAACCTATCCAGATCCCTTTGTAATAACACATTATCCTCTATTGTGTTGATTACTTTACAGAACTTAGTATCATCTGCAAAGATCGATATTCTACTGTGCAATCCATGCACCAAGAGTATTAATGAAAATATTAAAGAGGATAGGGCCCAATACCGAACCCCATGGTACCCCACTAGAAACAGGGATCCAGTCTGAGTATGTACAGTTAATAACCACCCTTTGTTGTCTATCAGTGAGCCAGTTGCTTACCCACTTGCAAACATTTTTCCCCAGTCCAAGCAGTCTCATTTGACTTACCAACCTTTTATGTGGCACCATATCAAATGCTTTAGAGAATTCTAAATATATGACTTCCAATGTTTCACCCCGATCCAGTCTAGAACTAACTTCCTCATAGAAGCTAATGAGGTTAGTTTGACAGAACCGATCCTTCATAAACCCATGCTGGAAAGGCATTATTTTCATTTATTTTCAGTGAGATACTCCAGGATAGCATCTCTTAGAAAACCTTCAAACATTTTACCTACAACAGAGGTTTAACTTACCGGTCTATACTTTCCAGGATCACTTTTTGACCCCTTTTTGAATATTGGCACAACATTAGCTACGCGCCAATCCTTTGGGACAAACCCCCTTATTATACATTCCATAAATATTAAGAATAGGGGCCTATCTATGACATTACTTAACTCCCTTAGGACGGGGGTATATACCTGAGGACTCTGGGGATTTGTCTATTTAATCTTCTTAAGACAGAGCTGCACTTCTTCCTGGGTTTAGACAAGAAACATTTAAGTTGGAGTTTACCTCATCCCTCTGCTCATCAACTGGAAGGTCATCCTCTTCGGTAAATACAGTGGATCCCTGAGTGGCCCTTTAGTTTAAGGGCCTGCTCTATATTTTCTTTCAATTTATTTGAGAAAGATTCAGGAGTTTGTTTCTCCTCATCCAATAATAACTGCATCAGATGTAAAGAACTTTGTCAATTCTGTTTGCCATATATCTAATAATTCTGTTCTAGATCGAGTGGCCGGTGAACCAGTGTTTATTAAGCCACTCAGCACAAATTTCTTCCTGGGACGGTGGGAGGAAACTCTTGTGTCACAGAGGATTGAACATAGCTCCCCCATTAATCTGGGGGAGGTTCATTGAGGATACTTTTTATTCTCTGGGAGGGCACAAGAAACTCCTTTACGGACACTGTATCAATCTTAACAACTTTGTTGGTCTTCGGTTTACCTATGACATCCAATAATCTTCCTTGCCATTTCTGGATGTCTGGCTTAGTGCGATTGCGTTGGCTATCGAGATCGAGCGATAGTCGATAGTCGGCCGCTATCGATAAGGTTTTTGCGATAGTGAACATCGATTATGAGCGATTTACCATTAAAGTTCCTTATGGGAGGCAACGACAACACCTTTCAGTATTACACCCAAACAAGCTGGATGAAGCATGAAATTAACATCCACAAGCAGTCCAAATGGATACGTTTGCTACATCTTAGGCACACACTTAGGGTTTATAAAAGTCAAGAAAAAAAGTCCCAGACCATTCAACTATCCCTGTCTTGTACCACAGCCTGACCCTTAAACCTTGCATCAACGCCACAAATTAAAAAAGTGCCGAAGGAGTATGAATTTGAACCATCAAGTTTACTTAACTGTACTATTGAATAACCCTGTCCTGGAACGCAAGCATGAGCCCCAAACCTCATGAACCCCCAGATTTAAAAAGTGCCGCAAAAAGGATCTTTCAAACCACCATGTTTAGTTGAACTGGACACAACTATATCTGTTCCTGTACCGCAGAATGACCATTAAACTGTCTGACCCACAATTAAAAAGTGCCGAGAAAAAGGAGTCTATCAACCACCATTTAGTTGAACTGGACCTTATACTGTCCCTGTCCCTGGGCCCACAGTAAATGACCATTAAACCTGTCTGACCCCCCCTCAGATTACAAAGTGAGTGCCGCGGAAAATTGGAGGTCCCTTACAACCACCATTTTAGTTTGAACTGGACATTGACAAGAAACTGTCCTGTTGCCACAGCATGACCCAGGGCCGGAGTTACAGTGGGTGCGGGTGAGAGCCCCAGGCTGGCGTCCTTGCCATCTTATTAACACGCAGGTTAAAATGCCCTGATGAAGCAGCAACAAAAACTGTCGTGCTGAAGCAGAGTGCGGAAGCGGAATGTGTTATAACTCCATGCCTTCCTCAGTACACAGTCAAGACCTGGGTAGCGCATGCCCCTGGCCGTAAGAGTGCAGACCGAATTGGAGCATCACTGGAAAATACTGGTGTTTAATAAAAACGCTCCTGTTTTTTCACCCAGTGCCCTTTTGCTGGCATTCTTTTTCTTCATTTTACTCACGTGCTTGTGAGGAATGGGGGATTGTCTCTGTACTTTTTCTCTTCCTGCAGCCATACTCCATTTCCCCTCTGAATACCTACATCTGGTCAAGTTTTCCTGTTCCCCTGTCCCTTGTAGCAATTCCAGGGAATTTTTTTTACCATCAATTTGTACATGCCAATTTTTTAGTAGTTTAATTCTAGAAAACCACATTTTTTAAAATAGGATGGAATCCCCACCATGTCTTTGTTTCTCTTTTTTTTCATCTTATTAAATGGTGTCTCAATAACAGGGATTTGAATAGCTATGTTAAAGAAGAACTTGCAAAAAACAAGTCCATTTTGCAATATTGTCCATTAACACGAGTGTCCCTACCAATTCCTGTTTCTGACAGCAAACCCAACACCCTTTGAGCCACTCTTGACAATTGTGAAGAACAATGGTCTGTAGAAACAACATATTTAGAATAGGACCTGTAGTATAGGCTGCATTTCACAGCAAAATGCCCCCGAAAAATTCAAAAGCAATGGACCCTTGAGGCCACTTATTGGTCAATTGTTAAGAACAAATGTCTGTTAGAAACTAACATTTTTTTTATAATAGGACCTGTAGTTATTGCTAGCCATTTCAAAGCAGCATGACCCCAAAAATTATAAAATGACTTCTCAGGCCACGTTAAAAATTGTGAGGGAGAAATGCCAGCTTAGAACCACATTTCTGTCCAAAGGACCATTATTAATTGCTGTATCTCACAGCTACAAGGAAATCCCAAAAAATTATAAATATGACTTCTTCAGCCACAATTAAAAATTGTGAGGGAGAAATGCCACTTAGGAAGGCCACATTTTCTGTTCCAAAGGACCATAATTAAAGCTGTATCTCACGGGTCTATGGGGGCCTCGCACAGCAACAATGAACCTCAAAACCATTGACAATGCGAAAACTTCTAAGATAAAGGTGAGTAAAGGAATAAACGGGTTGGTCGATAGAAACCTAGCTGTCTTTTTCAGTCCCTCACAAGCAAAAGAGAATAAAAGATTGAAAACGAGAATAAAAATTGCAGTAAGAAATGATCATTTTAAAAAAAAAGTTTTCAAAGAGGACCATTTCTGTTTGAAAAGTAATGTGAGGTAGGACCCGGCAACTAATCGTTTGACCACGGCAATTGGGGCCACTACATCATCAGAGATCCATCCTGATTCATCTTGATGAAAGTCAAGACGTATCCACATTATCTTTTTGGGAAAAAGCCGGATGCGTTTGTCTGTAATGACTCCTCCAGCTGGCTGAAGTCCCGCTTCAGGATATGGACGCGTCTGCTGGGCAGGACAACACCTCTATGGCGTGGAACCGAGGCCAGCTCGTGGCCAATTCGTGTCGCCATTTTGGATACCCGAGAAGTCCTATTGGGTCCAGAACAACATGGCAAAAAACATCGGTGTTGTAGATACGCAGATAGGTTGTGCACCATGATCTGAAAGCTGATCATATCTTTTGTTGGATCGTGTGCCCTGCATTGCATGCGTTTGGTGACGTGGAAACAAAGAATTGGCCAGAGGACACGCCGATTAGCCTTCCGCCTACCTTGCCTGCTGCTGCCGGCTACGCCTACTTGGCACTCTACTGCTGTCACATCGCTGGTTGTTGTTCAAACCGTACATTTGGTGAAGCGAGAAGCAGACGCAACAGATTGTTCTGCCTCGTCTCCAGTTTGATCAAGTCAGCGAAGGTCTCCATTTTCCCCTGCATTTTTTACTCTCTATTTGGGTGTGGGAAGGAAAGGTGCTGAGTTTTTTTTTGGTAACCGGGGATCCAGGAGGGTGTGCCAGGGCCCAGTAAACTGTTGTACATTTGTATGCCTTAAAGCCATTATGGGTGGCTTCATCAAACTGGGCAAGGATGGTCCGAGCTCTTTTCACCTGCCTCCAATCTCCAGGTGGTTCAACACCCCGAGGTCCTCCGACCCGCTGCTTGTCAGGCCATGGTGTCACTTCGTACTGGCCGAAATGGCATTGCGCTTGCTTGCCGATCAATCGCTGGAGCATCTGGAGGTGGCATTCCCAGCGGTGTTGCCCACGATCCAACGAATAACGGTATTGACGGGAGGCCGAGCTGACGCTGCAACGCAGTCCAGTCCAGACCCGGGAGCGTGCTTATGAAATTTATCTGGACGACAAAGGTTTCATGACATGGTGAGCCACAGCAATGATTGCTCCAGCCTAGACCGATCTTAAGGAGGGGGCGGGCAGCAGATTCTCCCTGTTATCTATCGCACACGCACGCTTCCTGGCACAAGGTTCTTGTCACCCAGCGCGCGCTCGGTCTCTGTTGCCTTAGAGCTCGTCCACGAGCTCCTGACCTGTTGTGGACCGGTCTCTCCAAGGCAGATTAAATTCAACAGTGTCTGTCCTCTGGGCACCTGATGCCACCAGATGACCATTGGGGAAACAGCCCTGCAACCATCCCATGCGGTTTTTGAAGAGCGGTGCGCCGAGCCTGAGAACCACCGTCCACCACCACCCAGAGAGACATCCACCCCATCTAGCTCACCCAGTGAGCTGTCACAGAGATATAGCCCTTGACCCGTGCTTAACTAGTCCATGTGTTCGGGGTGAGATGGACATTTTCCGACACAGGAGCAACAAACCGCGCTTGAAATTTTAGGATGACACGTGTCTGGGCCAGGGCAGGGACGGCTTTTCTTGGCAAAGAAATGGCCTGCTCGGCATCTGTATTTGGGGTCATGCGAGGACCAGACGTTGCGGAACCCATCTGTGTCCACCATACTGAAAGGCAACATTTCGCCAAGGCAAAAGCCTGGCAAATGCCGAAATTCCAGGCTTTTGTCTTTGGGATGGTTTTGGGGTTAAAGTGTTTCTTTCTCTCCCAAACCAGGAAGTGACCAGAAGGCTGGCTGCAGACCTGGCCGCTGTACGGCGTGCAAGGTCGTCAACTTGAAACGGGCGGAAGGAGAAGGGGTAGGATGAGTCTCTGGTGGTGGGTGGTACTGGGGGCGACGGTGGAGCGAAGCAGAGGCTACCCCTACAGACCTGAGAGACATGGCAGCGAGGAACGTTTGGGGGGGGGGCAGAGGGGGAGGGGGGCGAGACAAAGGGGTGAATTTTTTGGGGGCCCGGGCGTCGGCTGGCCTTTTTGGGCCAAAGTTTCCCTCCATTTCAACTCATTGCATTCGCTCATTGACAAAGACATTTTGGGGTGGTGGTTAACCATTTAAAGGGTTTTTTTGCCTCTACTTATCGTTTACGGAAAAAGGCGGCATATGACTCGCTGGGGTGAATCAGAGGCTTGCTCAAAAAAGGGCCCAGTTTTAGGGGTCCTCCTTTTGACGGCGAAAGCGAGAGCGGGGTTTGCCTGACCGGGCTTGGGGGGAACAATCAGGGGGACCCCGCGACCGCCCTCCCCCTTTTTTGTGCGGGACCCTATTGACACACCCCCCCATCTCTTCCCCTCGCCCCCTGAGAAGCCTCGCAAGAAAATTCTGGGGAAAAGACCAGATGGATCCGCAATGCGCATCAACCATCATCAACACAGATGACTTGGGGGTCCGACTTTCGCATCCAAAGCTGCGGGCTACAACAAAGGGGCCTCAAGGGTTTTACCGCCCGGGGTTTTTGCCGATTTACCGGGTTCCTTTACCTCGATGGCATCAGTAACGGGGGTCAAGCAGACCTTAATCATCCCTTTTATCTTTTAACATCCTTTTGACCCCCCAAACCCATTTTGTCATCAAAGAGGTCCCAGACCATGGGTTAAACCACAGTGGTGGGTACACATAGACATTTGGGCTCTTTTAATTTTGGGCGGAGCTGAGATGCTGAGACGACATTTGTGGGGCCCAAATGCCCAGGGCAGGGGGTAAACGCTAGATGCAGTTTGCATTAACCCCTGAAGGGCAGATTGGGGGTGTTCGTTACTAATTCACAGGGGCCCCGACCCAGCGATGACAGGCCTGAGGGCCGAACTGACATCCGCTGACAGCGTGTTGTCCCACACTGGAAGGGGGCACCTTCTCTCGTACCCTACCACCATTGCTCCCCCCCCCTTGCCCTTACCACCTGCATTTCCCCATGTTCAAAATTAAAAAATTAAAGGTATGAATAGTTTTTTTGGGAAAGTCCTTATTAAAAGGGCCCAAACACAGCTATTCTCAAAACCCTCTAAAAACAAAATTGCTGGATTCAAAATTTTAAATGCAAGGTGTCCAAAACAAATCTGGGCTGGCAAAAGCCAAAAAACACTACTTTTATGTTTTGGTATAAAAAACGGTATTATTTTCACCTTTAATTCACCTGGGGGGAATAAGAATTGCTGTTTTAAGATTTCGTGGATGCTGCTCAAAGAACAACTGGTGTCAAAAGTCAAAAAAACACAACTTTATTTTGGTTTTAATAAAACGTATTTTTTTTCACCTTCAATTCACCTGGGTTAAAAAAAAAATTTTCTGTTTTAAGATTTTGTGTATCTGCTCATGAACAAGCGGGGGGTGCAAAAGTCCAAAAAACAAAATAATGTTTTTTTCGTATGATACACGTATTTTTTTTTTACCTTTTTAATTCACCCTTGGGGAATATGGAATTGCTGTTTTAAGATTTTCGGAGCGGCGCAATGAAAAAATCTGGTTGTCAAAATAAAAAACACGTAAATGTTAGTTTTGTAAAATAAACGTATTTTTTTTTCACCTTTTTAATCACCTTGGTGAATATAGAATTGCGTTTTAAGATTCGTGAGCTCGTCAATACAACGGGTGTGCAAAAGTCAAAAAAAACTTTTAATTTTTTTTGTTTTGGTATAATAAAACGTATTTTTTGCACCTTTCAATTTACCTGTGGGAATATAGAATTTCTGTTTTTTAAATTTACGTGGTGCGCGTCAATGAACAATTCTGGGTTTGCAAAGTCAAAAAAACACGAAAATGTTATTTTTTTTATAAAACGGGATTTTTGCCCCTTTAAAATTTTACCTTTGTGAATAAAAAAATTGCTTTTTAAGATTTACGTAGAGGGTTTTCGTCAATGAAAAAAGCTGGGTGGAAAAATAAAAAACCCGTAACTTTTTTTAATTTTTTGGTATAATAAACGGTATTTTTGAAACCTTTTCCAATTCACCTGTGGTAAAATTTTAAAAGAATTGCTTTTTTTAAAGATTTACGGGGATGCGGAAAATTAAACAATTTTTGGGGGTGTGAAAAGTCAAAAAACACGTAACTGTTATGTTTTGGAAAAAACGGTTTTTTTTGCATTTTTTAATTCACCTTGGTAAAATTATGGGAATTGCTTTTTTTAAAAATTTAAACGTGGATGCAGCGTAAATTTGAAAAATTGCTGGGTGTGCAAAAGGGTCAAAAAACACGAAACTTTTTATGTTTTTGTATAAATACACGGAAATTTTTTTGCCCCTTTTCCCAATTCACCCCCTGTGGTAAATATAAAATTTTGGCTGTTTTAAAGTTTTACCGGGGGATGCTGCGTCAAGGGAAAACAATGCGGGGTGTGCAAAAGAAAAAAAAAAAGAAACTGTTTTGGGTTTTCGTATGTTTACACGGTTTTTTTTTGCCCCTTTTTTCCAAATTTCACCTTGGTGAAAAGAATTGCTTTTTTAAAGATTTCCCGGGAGGCTCCCAAAATGAACAATCCCGGGTTTGCAAAGCCCAAAAACAAAAACGTTATTTTTCCGAAGGGATAAAAGGGGGAATTTTTTGAACCTTCAATTAAACCGGTGGTGAATTTTTAGAATTGTTTTGTTAAGTTTACGGGGGTTCTGCTTCAATGAAAAAAAACCTTGGGTTGTGCAAAAGTCAAAAAACACGAAAAGGGTTATGTTATGGTATAATAAACTGTTTTTTATGTGTTTAAACCCTTTTCCCTTTTAAACCTGGGTGAATTTTAGAATTGCTGTTTTAATTTTTAAACGTGGTTTCTGCGCCCAATGAACAATGCGGGGGTGCCCCAAAAGTAAAAAAAACACTTAACTGTTATGTTTTCCCCGTATATAAAAAAAAGGGTTTTTTTTTGGAAACAAACAACCTTTTGCGGGACACAAAAATTGCTGGATTGAAATTTTTAACCTGCAAGGGGGATATATCAACAGTCACAGGGAAAAAGGGGGGAAAAATTTAAAAAATGAACACATATCTGAAATGTATACTGATAATAAAAGTGAGTTTTGCACCAAACCCAAAGAGACCTGCAGTTACTAGAAATGATGTGTATCCAATATAATTCAGGCTGCCCGATATCCAGGAAAATTTTCAATAGCAAACGTTAATAATAAAGATATTCCACTACAATGTCTACACTAAGTTTTGGGGTGAACTTTTCCAGTGTTCTTTATAGATAGAGCTTGTCTGTGTTCGCCCGCGGGGCCCCCCCCCCCCTGCTCCCCCCGCCGTGAATTTACACGGTAGATGCTGCTTTAAAATTCTCTAGCTAACTACATAAAATTTCAAATCCTAATATAACTAAATTGGAAGGATCACAGCTAATAGAAAGAGGTTCTTTCTCTGTGCAGAAATAGACTAATTTCGCTGAGCTGTTTGCCACAGGCAGAGCGCAGGTCCTATCCCTATAAACCCGCTGAGAGACACTGAGGCTGAAACAGGAAACGCTGTTCTATGAAAAATGAGGTCATGTGATTTTTCCAGCCAATCGCAACCATACACATCCCGTCATGAACGTCGCACACACATCTCCCCTGCTCTATTCTGTAATCTTATTTGCTGGCCCGCCAAAATTACAGGAAGCGCCGAAAAAGGCGGATCTTAATAGATGATGCTCAGATTTAAACCTTTAAAATTACCCGCATGATTCTGGAAATTTCGATCACCATAAAAACCTTGCCGATTTCAACTTTGTCGATAAAAATCGCTCAACACTATTTTGATCCTTAAAGATCTTAGAGGAATAGCCAAACCAACATTTACCATAAACCAACTACTACTAACAGCTTACTCCAGTTGAGAATCATCACCCACATAATCTTATAAAAGGTGTCCCTAAAGGTCAATACCTTTTGTATAGAAAGAAATTGTTTCAGTATGGGTGATTTTCACAACCAGGCTCAGACCCTTAGGGACCATTTTCTGGAAAGAGGCTATCCTGAATCCATATTAAAATAAGCACTCCAATATATGTTAATTCAATCCAGAGGCACCCTGTTAAACCCGCCTTCAAGAGATAAAGGTATAGGTCAGGCCCGAATTGTGGCCACATTTGATGCAAGATCACATGAGGTCACCAATGTGTTTAGAAAATATTGGAAACTCCTATTGATGGATAAAGATTTACAGGGATTCATCCCCAAGTACCACATGATTACATACCATAGAGGCAGATCAATACATGATAGTCCCTTTCATAGCCACCATGTAGTTCAAAAGCTGACACTTGGCTAAGTAGAAAACTTTTGGGACCCCTGTAAGTGTGGTTAATTAAACCTTTCCCAAATGTGCGGAAAAAATTTGTGTAAAATCAATAAATATTCATGCATGAGAAATTTTCCCCCAATTGCAAAGAAACAAATTGGGCCCAAATCGTTTTATCTAAGCACAACGTCATTATCAAATATTCTGTGATCTCTTTAAGGTCCCACTTTTCCAGCATACTGATATCTGACCTTTATGCATCTAACAGTCCACACATATTATCTAATATGCATGGATTGTCCCTTTGGGGTATTATGAGGTCCCCTGGGAACTCTGGATTGTTTTCAATGGTCCATTATTTGTTCATCCTCCAACTTTGCCTGAACCACTTGTTGGTTGCTTTCATTAGAGAAACATCTGTTTCTACACATGTCTCATATTATAATATATAAACCTGTCCGCTTATACACGTGGACACTTTGATTATGGGTCCTTTTGTGTTACCTGCACCCTTTTTTTCATAATGTACATCTATACTTATTTTGTTTTCAATTACTTATTGAAATATTGGGAACACAGAACCTTTCTAAAGACAAGTCTCTGCGGGAATCATGAAATGTAATTTTAGTTATTACTAAATTAGAACTTTATAATAATTATCAGTGAAATACATGACATGATTTTGTTGCAATGTATTTTTTGAATATCATTGTTACATATATTGAGTATGGACTAGTACCATGTAAACTGTGCAAAAACATAGACATGGAGTCCTTTAAAGAATGCTTTTTCGTTTTACTATTTATACATGTAGACATTAACAACACCATGCACAGCTATTTCAACAATCAAATATACCTTTTTTGGCAACTATATGAAGTCCTCAGTTTCTCAATTTTTCATATATTAGAAGTCTTTATATCAGAAGTCCAAATATCAAGAGAGCCGTAAGCACATCCGTGCTGTTAGGTGTACGGAGCACACTCTGTAGCAACGTTTCGAAGGTTTCCCTTCTTTTTCAGGCATGCGCATTAGGTATGGTGTTAACTATTTATAGACATCAGCACTATTCATAAAAACATTACTATTTACACACTTATATATATTAAAACCACCATAATGATAATTACGTGATTTTTTATTTTTTTTTTACAAGAAGCACCTTAAATTAAAGCTTTCATTTAAACTTTTGGGGGAAAGGGATTCCATAGCATGAATCCAATATGCTTCACATCTTAGAAGACTGATATTTATTATTGCTGAACAATTTGAACAAGACATATAAGGATATGTTCCCTTGCACCTAGCTGAAATTTTTTCTGTTTAGTTATGACTGGTTCTTTAATATCTGATCGAATTAATTGATTACGTCCCTTTTTAAAAATATATTATGGCTGTTTTTTAAATAATTTACCATATCTAGCATCCGTTTTTAAAATGTGCCAATGTTTTATTAATGGTTTGACGAATAATATTAAAATGCTTATCATATGTAGAAGCAAAATAAAATCCTTAATTTTGTGTTCTCTTTTTGGTTTTAAACAGTTCTTCACGTTTTATTGCATATACTTCCATTCCTATCTTCATAAGCATATTTCTGTTATAACCTCATGTAACGAATTTCTCAATTAGTTTATGCATGTTTTCAAGATATTCATGGTTAGTGGAACAGATACATTGTGCTCTCACGAATTGTCCCATTGGTTTTCCTTGAAAAATCTGGGGTGCATGATAGCTCTCTTTATGTAATAAGCTATTACGTTCTACTCGCTGAGTATACATAGTTGTTTCTAAACCTTTATTTGTTCTATCTATTCTAACATCTAAAAATTGAACGCTAGATGCATCTTTAGTTATATCAAATTGAATTAGCGGATGACAAGAATTCAGATATGCATAAAATTCATCAAGACCCTCAGATGTACCGTTCAATAAAACAAAAACATCATCCACATAACGCCACTATGTTTAAACATTTTTTGCATATGGAGAATTTAATACGTCGATTTTCTCAAAAAAATGACATAAATAAATTTGCATAACTTGGTGCCACAGGGGACCCCATCAATGTCCCCACTAGCTGAAAGTAAAATTCATCTCCAAATCTAAAATAATTTTTGGAAGGTATCAATTCCAATGAAGTCATCAAGAATGTAATTTTTTGGTTAGTAGTAGTATGGTCATTTCTCAAAGCTTCTCTAACCGCCATGGAACCTTCCTTGTATGGAATATTTGTAAAAAAAACTTTTTATATCAAAAGAGTACACCAGTATGATGTTTCAGTACAATCTATTGTAAAGATTTTGTAAAAATTGCCCACTGTCTTTTAAACAATTATCATCCCATCTAACTAATTTCTGCAAAAAAGAGTCAACATAGATGGCTAAGGGTTCAAGTAAGGAATTAATCCCCGAAACTATTGGATGTCCAAGGAGATTTTTTAGAGACTTGGGAATTTTTGGTACCAAATAAAATATAGGGACCCTAGGGTGCTGTTTCATCAATAATTGATAGGTGTGGATAGAAATAATCTCCATGTCACGAGCTTCATTCAATATCATATTTATTTATTTTTGAAACATTTCTGTGGGGTCTCCTCTTAGTTGTTTATAAACTATATTATCACTAAGTTGTTTTTTGCCTTCTCTACATAAAAATCTGTATCCATTATAACATATAATTATTAGTATGGTAGTTTTAATATATATATATAAGTGTGTAAATAGTAATGTTTTTATGAATAGTGCTGATGTCTATAAATAGTTAACACCATACCTAATGCGCATGCCTGAAGAAGAAGGGAATCCTTCTAAACGTGTGCACCTTACACTGAACAGCATGGATTTGCTTACGGCTCTCTTGATATTTGGACTTCTGATATAAAGACTTCAAATATATGAAAAATTGAGAAACTGAGGACTTCATGTACTTGCCAACAAAGGTATATTTGATTGTTGAAACAGCCATGCATGGTGTTGTTAATGTCTACATGTATAAATAGTAAAAGGAAAAAGCATTCTTTAATGGACTCCATGTTTATGTTTTTGCACAGTTGACTCTAGGGAGGACTAATGAGGAACCTCTGAGCGGAGTCTTTGCTGGCTAATGCCTAAAGAAAAAGGTTGTGTATGCTACACTAGTACCATGTAAATCATCAGAGGTAGTATACAAGCTAGTGGTTACTTATAGTGTTGAGCGAACCGTTTGGGAAAAAAGGTTATTTCGAGACGAATTTTACGTTTTTTCTGAACCCGAGCAGAACCAAATTTTTTGCCGCAAGTACGATAAAATTCGGGTTCAGAACATTTTCAGCTGCTTCCTTCAGTTGTGGCAGCCAGCTAATCGGTGCACAGCACAGAGGGGAGTCAAAATCGTCACCACTGAGAGCGTAGGGATCTCATTGGCTGCTAAAATTATAGGACCGTCGTATGTGTATGTCACTATATTTCCTGTTGAACGCCATTTCAACCTTAATATCTGTACTGAACACACTGCTGCCTTTGTGTGCTTGTTTACCAGCAGGCAGAAACACCATTTTCTAGTGATTTTACACAGGAAAAGCTGCTCGTTAGATTAGTGGGAGGGGGGAGGAACAGCTTGCTTAGGGAATCAATACACATCAATAGTTAAGGAGTTAGGGAGTTTTGTATAGTGCATACTTTTGACTTCTGTGAAGACTTCTGTGTCACACTGTTGCTGCCAGGGTTCCTCGATAAGACAGAGTTAACAGATATTCCATAGAAAAAAATCTATATCCACTCCTATTTGGCAGTTGCAAAGTATAAGCATTTAAGAACACTGTTGATTTGCTGTCAGGGTTCTTCCATAAGACCTCATTTTACAGATATTCCATAGAAAAAAAAATCTGTTTATAATCCAATTTGCCAGTTTCAGATTATAGGCATTTAAGAACAATGTTGATTTGCTGTCAGTGTTCTTCCATAAGACCCCATTTCACAGATATTCCATAGAAAAAATTATGTTTATAATCCAACTTGCCAGTTTCAAAATATAGACATTTAAGAACACAGTTCTTCAATAAGAGACTATGAACAAATCTTGACCTTTTTAATATTCATATTTTTGAACATGGAGAAAACTAGAGGCGGTAAGGGAGCAAGGAGGGGCGTGGGACGTAAAGCTAGAGATACGAGACGAGCCGCTTCTTCCAGTGCTCCGGACAACACACAAGTGAGCACATTGGCAGTTGCAGAACCTTCAGGCCTGTCATCGCTTGGTCGGCTCCCTGTGCGTCTGAGTACTGGAAAGCGTCACCAATCTGTTCTTTAGTGGTTAACACAACCTGCATTGAGCGATTTTACCTCCTCGTCCTCTCAGTCATGGCCACAAATGTCATCATCATCATTGTCATCATCAGTCTAACCTGAAGCAAACACAGCCCAAATGACACAATGCGTTTGGGGTCAGAAGGCATTTCAAAAGATCAAGAGGCCAAAAAGGATGATTTTGTCTGCTGTGATGCCCAATCGCTGATGCCCTCAGAGGAGGAAAGGAAACTGGTCTGTCGGCAGAAATATCAAACGGTCAGCGGTGCCTCGCAATGCCTGTGGCTTCTAGCCCGCAGCTTGTGGATGTAAACTGTCAGGAACAGGAAGTCACCTGTGATGATGATGATGACATTGCAGATCCAATGTGGTCTTTTTAGCAGCAGCTGGCGAGCGCATCCTCAGTGGAGCAGGTGGAGGAGGAGGATGGGGTAGTATCAGTGCAGGTCCGGCCTCTGAAATTGAAGTGAGGGGTCACACAAGTCCGCTGACATTAATCCACCAGCCATGGTCAGTGGTGGCAGCGAAAACACCGCTACTAGGTTTTCACTGTCGAAGAGGTCCAGGACCTGTGAAACCTGGGCCTTTTTTCGCTCAAGCCTGAGATTCGCCAAGTGACGTCATATGCCAGATTTGCCATCAATGTAGAGCATCAGTAGAGGAAAGAATCTAAATAATTTAACCACCACCAGCATGGACAGGCACATGCATAGCATGTAAATCATGAATTGCTGTGGACGAATCACTTAGAGAAAAGAGGCCACACAGGTCCTGGGCTTCCAACCACCATGACATCTTCTGCCTCTGCCACTTCAAAGCCCAAGCGGTCCTCTGCTGCCGATGTGCCAGAGCAGCATTGACAAGCACCATCCCCAGTTCCAGACACTGTCGGACGATTCCCACCACCAGCAACACAGTCTACATCTTCCACTTCTTCCAGAGTGACCTACATGCCGTACAGCAGCCAGGCTGGCAGCCAGCCTTCGTTGTACCAGATGTGGGAGCAGAAAAAACGCTTTCACCCCAGCCATCCCAAAGCCAAAAGCCTAAATGTCGGCATTGCCAGGCTGTTGGCCTTGGAAATGTTGCCTTTCTGCCTGGTGGACACAGATGGGTTCCAACACATCATGGACTTTGCATTCCCGCAATATCAGATGCCGAGCAGGCATTTCTCCGCCAGAAAAGCTGGTCTGGGGGCATGTGAGAGGAGAAGACGTGTGGCAGAGGAGCTCCGTGCGGGCCTTGCCTGAAAAGCCTAGTTACTCACCAAAAATGAGCTGGAGGAAATCCAAAAGGACACAGAAGGGACCCGTGGAGGCTGCGGTACCTGCGCTCCCGATCCGCAACTTCATCGCGCCACTCGCTGGTCTGGATTCGGCGCCGGCGTCTGCAGCTTCCTCTCAAGAGCGGGCGCCATGTTCCTGCACAGGACGCGGCTCCCCACGTGCGTGCCCGTCTTCGCGCGCTGCAGCGGAGGCAGAGACTGAGCTGACCCGGCCGCGGGACTCACTGGTGAGTGGCGCTCACCCGCTTCAGGACCGGAGACGCCCGGTGATCCATGGAGGAGGTAGGAGAGCTTCCTCAATGGCGCTTCCTGAGACAACATCTGCAAAGAAAGTTGAGGGGAGGCCGCCAGCATTAAGCGCCCTGCCGCCTCCGCAGAGTCCTGTCATGTCTGTCCTGCTGGAAGGTGAAGGACAGAGCCCAGCTCCTACTCCCCTAGATTCCATAAGGGGAAACAGGGACCCTCAAGAGATGTGGGACGGCAGTGGTCCCTTACCTCGCAGTGCAGAGGCAGCCTGTCCCTCTAAGGATCCTGCTGCACTGTCCTCCATGCCCACAGCTAAACACCAGGAAATGGCTGCAGCCCCAGCATTGTCTCAAATAGGATTCCATGCCAGACCTGTTTGCAGACTCTCCGGGCAGAACCCAACTCTCGGATCCCATAAGCCTAAGCAGGCGCTCTCCTGACAATTTAACCCAGCATGCTAAATCATTCAGTGACCGGTCAGCAAGTGTGGATCATCAGGCTAATATAGGCGTTTGGGGGCATACCCCTTTAGCCGCTGAAGCTTTACCGGGCCAAGTATCTGATAGCGCCAGGAATGACGCTCTTCTGGCACTGCAAGGGCACCCTGAATTACAAGCACTTCTTACTCTTATACCTACCAAGTCTGACATGTCCGCACTTGCTCAGGATCTTAAAAGCGCTTGGAACAGGGACTTGTGTATAGTCAAATCAGATGTATCTACTGTCCAGACTAAACTTCAGTCTCTGGAATCCTCCCATGCTGTGGCGCAGCAGTCAATCTCTGAACTACAGACTGCGGTTAGAAAGCAACAGACTCTCTACCAGAGTCTGGTGGATCAATTTGATGATGCCGAAAACAGGAACCGCAGGAACAATATCCGAATCAGAGGCATTCCTGAGTCAGTTAAATCCCAAGACTTAGCGCAATCTCTCATAAGGCTCTTTAATAACCTGCTGGGTAGGGCAGGGGACTCTCCTTTGGAGCTGGACAGAGCTCACAGGGCGTTACACCCTCCAAGCCAAGACCCAAGCAAGCCAAGCAATGTTATATGCCGCGTGCATTATTATGCGGTTAAAGAGGACATTATGAAAAAGGCTAGAAATGCTTCGAACCTTACTTATGACGGTGCCAATATTGCTATATTTCCTGACCTCTCTAGGCGAACCTTGCGATTGAGGTCCGCATTAAGGCCTCTAACCTCTCTGTTGCAAGACAAACAGATCCAGTATCGGTGGGGATTCCCCTTTGCGCCACATGTGAGAGCAGCTGACCAAACAATCACCTTTAAGACGTTGGCCAATCTCCCAAACTTTTTATTGGCCCTGAAGCTTCCACCTGTTTCTCTTCCTGATTGGGAGGCAGCATACTCGGGGACATTGGCTCCGCTGTCTCACAGCCGACCCTCCTCCCAGGAGGCAGGGAGACAGCTCTCTCTCCTAAAGAACAGCGCCTTTCGAAGCGTCAACGATCTGTTATGCGACTGGAGAGGATTGATGGTGCTATGCAAAGAAGTCTGTCGTATAACTCGCAAGGACTCTCTAATTTGCCTTGATGCTATAATATGTTTTTCTTTTACTGCCATGTACTGGGGTGTTGCGATCACTGGTCGCTGAAGCTGTTGATTCCTCTTTCCCAGGTTTTGATCTAATTGCGGCAATTAGTGCTGCTTCCTCGGTTCATAGTTTTTATGATAGAATTTTTTGATAGGCTTCAATATAGATGTCATGATTCTTGAAGATAGGCCCCCACGGAGGTTTCTGAGCCTCCTTTAACAGGACCTTTTTTCCTTTCACCATTAGGTGTGGTTTACACTACCCCCCCATAGGTGATAAGATGGGCCCTATGTGCTCGTATGTAGCAGTTGCTTATACTGCAGGTGTTAGTTTATCTAGTTTGTCTAGATTTTGCTTGTTAGGCTTATTCATATGGCTTCCTACAGTTGTTTGTTATGTTCAGGTTTTTTCTTACTATTTGTCTGGGCGAGACATGAGCATGGTACACCAATCCAACTCTATTTTTTTTTCTTATTTTTATATTTTAACATGACGACACTTCAAATCACATCCCTTAATGTTAAGGGATTCAATATCCCAGAGAGAAGGTCCCAAATTTTATATAGCATGCATAGACATCGAACTCAAATTCTTTGTCTACAAGAAACACACATTATGACAGGGCATTTGGAAGAGTTTAGAAATAAGTACTTTCCCCTCTGGTGTCAAAGCAGTAACCCATCGGGTAAATCTAAGGGGGTGGCCATCTTTTTTCATAAAAATCTCCCAGTACACCTGTTAGATAGTAAAACTGACCCCAATGCCAAATATATTTTTGTTAAATGTGAATTGATGGGACGCGTTTAACTATAGCTAATATCTATGCCCCTAATCATGGCCAATGACGTTTCTTTCTACTACCCTAGATGAGCTGAACTCATATGCAGAGGGTAAAATTCTCCTGTGTGGGGACTTTAATGTTGCTCTGGATCCAGATATGGATACTTCTTCGGGACACTCATCCATCCCCCTAAACAAACTGAATAAAATTAGAAAACTATTATACAATATGCAGATTACGGATGCTTGGCGTCTTACCCACCCAAATACCAGGAATTATACCTTCTCTTCGCACCCCCATCAGAGATACAGCAGGTTGGACTATATTTGCCTCCAACATGCCCTTCTTCCCAGTGTTAAGAGTTTGTCCATCGGTAACATTTTGTTATCGGACCACGCTCCAGTTCAGTGTGTTTTGGAACTTCGGCGGAGCAGGGACAAAACATTTAATTGGCGACTTAACGAGTCACTCCTTATTGATTCTGTCTGTCTTGCTGACCTACGTCGATCAATAGCGCATTTTCTTACTGACCACCTTGCAGACTCCACTGCCCCACAGTTAAAATGGGAGGCACTGAAGTGTGTAGCCCGAGGAATTTTAATTAAACATGGTTCCAGATTAAAGAAGGAAGCGTCTGCTAAACTGTCGGCCTTACTCTTACGGCTCACGCAGCTAGAGACTGCTCATAAATCAACACTAGCGGAAGCTGATCACCGGGATTTACTCCATACTAAGCATGAAATTCTTCAGCTTCTGAATAAAAAAACTGCTCGTTATCGGCAACTTTGCGTGGGCTCATGCTATGTTTGGAGTAGCAAACTGAGTCGAATGCTCACTAGGGCTTTAAGGGATAAGAGAGCCTCTCTATATGTCCCATCTATTAAAACCAAACAGGGATAAATTGTCCATCTTACCACTGAAATTCTAGATAGCTTTCATAGTTACTATAAGGACCTTTATAATTTACCGCCAGCGACTACGATCCCTCATAGCGGCACTACCCTTGATGCCCTAAACCAATTTTTTTCCAAGACGTCCCTTCCTGAGCTTGACGCTGACAGGCTTCGGACCCTGGACTCTCCGTTTACCCCATCGGAACTGTCATTGGCCATCTCTGCTATGCCCATGGGAAAGAGCCCAGGCCCCGATGGCTTTACAGCCAAATTTTACAAGACCCTTAGAGAAATTGTGGTTGAGCCCCTTTTAGCTTCTTTTAACTCTGTCTCAGCTTCCCAGCCATTTCTGCCCTGCTTTTTGCAAGCCCATATTTCAATGATCTTTAAACCTGGGAAGGATCCTCTCTCATGTACCAGTTACAGGCCCATCTCACTGATTAATGTAGACACCAAGCTATATGTGAAATTACTTGCGATGCGGCTGAATACTATATTAGCAGATCTAATGCATTTAGATCAAGTGGGGTTTGTGGTTGGGAGAGAAGCGCGGGATAATACGTTAAGGACGTTTTCTCTTATTCATTATGCTCAGGGGTCTCGCATTCCTGCTATGCTCCTCTCTTTGGACGCCGAGAAGGTGTTTGATAGGGTGGGTTGGCAATTCCTGAGATCTGCCTTTTCCCACGCTGGCCTTAGTCCATTTTTGCTCCAAAAAATATTTGCCTTGTATCACTCTCCCTCGGCCCATATTAGAATAAATGGTGCACTTTCTCAACCATTTACTATTGGTAATGGGACTCGACAGGGCTGTCCACTGTCGCCACTCCTCTACGTGGTCTCTATGGAATACCTTTTGCAGTCCATTAGGGGATCAGATTGGATTAAGGGCATCATGGTCGGCGGAGACTCACATAAATGCGCTGCTTATGCAGATGATCTTTTGTTATATGTCTGGGATCCTGGTTCCTCTCTGCCGGCCTTGATGGACTTACTAAACATTTTTGGTGTGATTAGTAATTTTAAGGTTAATTATTCTAAAAGTATGGCCCTCAATATCACCTTAAATTCTCAGGTTGTTGCGTATCTAAAAGCTCAGTCTCCTTTTAGATGGGTGAATGATTCTTTCACTTACCTGGAGGTACAGATCCCTAGTGCCCTGCATCAAACCTTTGATCTAAATTTTGCCCCCTTATTGTCCCGGATTAAGGGAGATTTGGCTAAATGGGAAAGGAAAGATTTCTCTTGGATAGGGAGGATAAATATCATTAAAATGAATATATTGCCCAGACTCCTTTACCTATTCCAGACGATTCCGGTTAAGCTGCCCAATTCCTTCTTTCAGGATGTGAATAAACTTTTGCGGCAGTTTGTTTGGGCTAACAAGAAACCGAGAATAGCTTGGGATGTCTTGACTAGGAAAAAGGAGAAGGGCGGGTTGGCTCTTCCAGATTTGAAGACATATTATATGGCTACGAATGCTGCCAGGGTCATAGATTGGTTTCATTCCCGCTTCTCAAAACGTGGGATTCAATTGGAGGAACGTTTATGTGGGAGAAGGCTTTCCTCCTTGCCTTGGCTACTTCCCTACTTGGCTGATCTTAGATTAACTTGCCTTCCCTTGGTCACGCAGGTTACGCTCTCGGCATTCCGATTTTTTGGTAGGCAATGTAATCTCTATTCTCCTGGAGGCCCCTTGATTCCTATTAGGGGGTTACCTGGAATCTCTATTTCCTCACACTGCTTTTTGAATAATGAAGCCGGTGAGGGGAAACCCCTTTTTCTGGTAGATTTTATTGTGCGTTCTGCCTTTAAATCATTTGAGGAGAGTGTTCCAGCCCAACACCGTACCCCGAATATCTGGTTGCAGTACTTGCAACTTAAACACTATTTTGAGGCTAATAAAATTAAACTCGATCTTCTTCGTAGCCCCACCTGTTTTGAAACATTGTGTATCCAACGGCAGCAGCCGGGGCATGTTATCTCCATCTTGTATAATATGATATTGGATACACGTTCTAACAACCGTCCATCCTTTCAGCATAATTGGGAATAGGAGTTGGACAGCACTTTTTCAGAGGAGGAATGGGTGAAAGCTTGTGTTCTGTCCAATAAGGCCTCGGTATCTTGCAGAATACAAGAACTTAATTATAAAGTACTGTCACGTTGGTTTAGAGTTCCTAAGCTTTTACACTCGATTTATCCGACTGTTACTGATCTTTGCTGGAGATGTGAAAAAGAGACGGGTACCATGATGCATATCTGGTGGGGTTGCGAAACACTTCAGCCATTCTGGGAAAAAGTAATTGAACTTATTCGGATCATTACTGGTATATCTCTGCCAAACTCGCCTGCAGCCCTTTTGCTTTTCATGCTACCTTTTAAGCATGAGATCCTTAAAAGGGAGCTTGATAATATTCCTATTGGCAGCAGCCAAATCACTGATCCCCAGGAAATGGCATTCAACGCTTTCGCCCACTTTGGCTGAATGGTTCAAAGAGATCTTCTATTTACAACGCATGGAGGAGATTAGAGCCGATTCTACTGAGACATTAGATCAATACCTGAGGGTTTGGGGAGAGTGGATAGTCTTTGCTGGATCCCAAGATTTTCAAGTGCTGTATACCTAAATATGTACGTCAACAGTAGATTTTTCCTTATGCGATCAATATGGTGTTTTCCTTTCCAAAAGTTTCTAGAGATGCTTATGTCAGTACTATGGATAAGCAATGGAACATGTCTACTGCATAATTCGGTTTGACCTTCCTATATTGATCTTGTCTTTTTTCTGTCTCTTTTTTTCTTTTGTTACTGATTGTCTTATGTTCCCTTTTGGAATATTACCTATTTTGCTCTATATTACTGTTGTACATTCTACATATGTTGTATTAATAAAGTGGTCTTTAAAAAAAAAAAGAAAAGCTGGTCTGCCACCTTGCAGAAAAGATCTCCAGAGTGTTGGCTGCATCTGTGTCCACCAAAGTCATATCTCACTACAGACACATGGACTAGTAAGCATGGTCAAGGGCATTACATTTCACTTACTGCTTTCTGGGTGAGTTGAGTGGATGACAGTGCCTCTGGTGATGGGACTCTTCCACACTGCTAGGATGGTACAGGGTCCAGGTCCACAACCTCAACGGGTTGCATCACGTGCCAAGAGAAACCAGGCCGTTCTGAAATTAATCTATCTTGGAGACCATCAACACACAGGTCAAGAGCTTTTGACGCCTCTGCGCACTCAGACTGACCAGTGGCTGGGTGCTAGGAACCTGGCGACAGGCAATGTGGAGTGTGACAATGGGAGAAATGTCCTTGCTGCAGTTAGGATTGGTAGATTGGGTGTGCAGAAATTTCTCAAGTGCTACCCGGGTCTTGACTGTCTGCTGAGGAAGGCTCGAGGTCTTAGCTCACACTTCCTGCATGCGCACCTTGCTTCGACATGACTGACATGTCGCATGGCCTCACGAGCAGTGGTGCGGACCACGGATTATTGAACCATATAGAGTGGAGGCAGGTGAAGGATCTCTGCAACATCCTTGACAGTTTTGAAGACGCAACCAAAAGGGTCAGTCAGGAAAATGGCGTTGTCGGCATCACCACTGTGGTCATAATTTTACTGGAACAAGCGTTAAACTCTCTGTGGCAGCAGATCCCGACAGTGATGGAGGAGGATGAGGCGGACACAGAGCTTTACTCACAGGAGGATGTAGAAGGACAGACTGTTTCCCAATTATATCGGTCTTCTTTAGGCAGTGGTTCAAGGTCCAGGGCGGGTGCAAGATGGCAGTTCAGCTCACAGAGTAGAGTGCATGAGGTTAGACAGGGCTCTGGTGATGGTCCGGATGAGGAAGTGGAAGAAGATGATGAGGCAGGAGTGGACACCACCGGTACCGATTACCCTTCAGTGTTATGAGGTCGGCACAGATTTCAGGAGGAGGAGGAAGAAGAGGAGGAAGATCTGGTTAGTGCCCCTCAACCCCAAGACTTGGGAGATCCTGGCAGCATCTCACACATGAGTGCTTGGATCCTACACTACCTGCAACATGACCCATGTATCAAGGCAATCAAATTGAACAGCAATTACTGGGTGGCCACTCTCCTTGATCCATGTTACAAATCAAAAGTGAGCACTTTCCTTCCACCCACACAAATTGACAGTAGAATGCAGGAATTTGAGACCGTGCTCATTGACCAACTGGAGACATCTGTTGTGTCTTCTTCACATTCTAAAGTAACGGTGGAACAACGTCAGCAACGTGACAGCATGGCAAGTAGCTGCCACAGCAGCAGGCAGTGTGGCTGAAGTGCACTGGTTAACATTTTAACTCCGTTTTTAACACCTCACCAATGCCTGCAAAGCAGGGCAGCATTTGGACACACCGAGACCGCCTTTAGAGCATGGTCCATGACTACCTGCGGCTCAACACTGATTTTTTTTTTTCACTTGATCTGGATCTTCAACTTCTCGGTGTCCAAAATGGGTGAATGGCCTGAGCTTGCTCGACGCGTCATACAAATTTTAGCCTGCCCGGCAGCCAGCGTTATCTCAGAATGCAACTTCAGCACATCTGGCGGGGTGATAACGGACAAACGTATCTGTCTTTCCCCCAAGAATGTGGATCGTTTGAGATTTATTAAATTGAATAAAGCGTGGATCTCTGACAATTTTGTCCTCCTGGTTGTTGATGTCCCCGACTAATAAGCTGTAGCACCTCTTCTTGACAATGTGAAATACACATTCCATCAGTCATCTATTAACATCAGTCATCAATCAGTCTGCAGTAATCATCTATTTACCATATCAGGCTCCATACAGCAAAATAAAATGGGGCCCCACGCATTACTACTTCCTATTTTTTAACATATTTGTGGGCCCCTTTTTTGATTAGGGCCCATGACGGTAGTGCCTGTACTGCCCTGTCGGCACCCCTGGTGGTAGCAGCTACTATGGGGCCCTGTATCCTGAGGTGTCCCAAAAGCCCCTTTGACACATAAATAGACACCAGTATTGGAAATGGCACACGGTAACTAGCAGGGGTGCTAATAGGGCAGTACGGGCAGTACTCCTGTCAGGGGCCCAAATCAAAAAGGGGCCCAGGGATATGTTATAAATAGGAACCAGTAATTGTTGGGGTCCCAATTGATTTAGCTGCATGGGGCCCTGAAACAGTTAAAAGATAACTGATGGCAGCCCTGGCTACAACTGCACCCCCTATAACTACGGCCCTACCAGCTGAACCTCCATGTTTCCCATTGGGATGTTCTTGATGCCACCACATATATGACATGTTCTTGGGCCCTGGTGAAAAAAGTGATAGGGGGCTCCTGCCAGTTACCATGTGCCATTTCCAATAGCGGCATCTTTTTTTGTCAAAGGGCCCCCGTAGCAGCTGCTACGGCTGCTCCTCTTTTAGCTTTGCAGTCCTCCTCTTTTCCGCTCGCCATTGAAAGGAATTAATTATTTTAGCCTGTGAATTTTTCTGTGACTCTTAGAGCCAAATTGTCTTAATGGGGTTTGGCGTTCGGCCTGAATTTCTTAAAATTCGAGGTTCGGCCCGAACTCAAATTTTTTAGGGCTCGCTTATCACTAGTTATTTATATAATCAGAGGTAATATACAAACCTTTTGATACAACTGTAATCATATACTTAGTGTTGGAATTTTATTTAGTTCCTCAGTGAACATTGGGGATATATAATACAAGTCTATGTTATCAAGTCTAACTAAGTATAAATACGGATGCCAGTTAGATGTGCTCAAGTGCACTTAGGATAGTAGTTGATAATATTGACATGTGCACTGTACAATTGACTAATACCAGAGACTCACAGGGCGCAGACACACCTTAGTGGTTGTGGACATGAGCACTAGTGAGCATAGGATGCCAATGGGACAAGGTGTACATCAGTGCCATGACAGTCTCGGACCTGTGCACTGGAGCCATCTTGGTCTCCAGGGAATCAGCAGATACAGTTGTTTCCTCTTGCAGGTAAATCTCAACTTGGACACAGGAACTATTAAAGGGAGGGCTCTTTGTGTATCTTAACCCCTCCCTTGCATCGTGAGTGGGATATTCTGCACAACTATTAACCTCCTTGAGGAACACAGCAGATTGTTTATCAGATATCTCCAAACTGCTGCACTTTATATCCTCCAACACCATATGGGAAGCCCATATATCTTCAGTCATATATCTTGTTCCCTGATGAACCGTTTTTGAGGGGGAAACACGTCTGATCATTAAATGCATTTTTTTAGGGCTAAATTGAGGGTTAGTCGTCATTTGAGTGGAGCCGGCACTTTCGGGGCAATGCCCCCAGTCTTAGAAAGGGGTAATAGATGGAAAGTATAATATTACTGATTTATCCCCATCCCGTTTTCAACAAACATTATTTTAACTTGTCAGCATGATGGAGTACAGATGGAATATCTCGTGATCCAGATATTGGATGGCATAGAGAATTAGATTGACGTACTTCTGAGCTTATTGTTTGTATTCTCCGAAAATACATTTAAATGTTAAAATACATTTGCTCACATTATTTAAATTAATTTCACCTGTCCATAACACGTGCATAAGGATTTATAAAGTGACAAGTGCTGTTAACATATAAATATATTTGTTTTTTCTTTGGGACAATTTTTTTTACACATAAATAAATTAAAAGTTATGTTTTAGACTGGAATTACATTTTTTTGGGAACCAGCCCAAAACATTGTTGCTCCTGAGCTCATTCTTAGTTTCCACAGGTGGCTGGTCCAGAAGAAGAGAGGCCATAAGCAAGTGGATACTTTAACAAGCTACACTGCGGCCTGTGCACCACATCTGCTCCCCATTCTGGCAGCTGCCCTGCTTTCCTGCGCCAGTCTCCTGCCTAGCTTTTTCCAGAGCCAATGATCTTTCACCTTAACCTTTTTATGTACACCTTCAGTGGTGTTTAGAGAGAGATTCCTGTCGACAATTACCTTCTGGTTTGACCTTTGGCTTGCTACTTACCTTCCTGTTAGTCCAATTGTTGCCCTGATCTTCTGCCTATAATCCATTTACAAAAGAATTCTGCTTGCTCTAATCCTTTGCATGTGACCCAACCATCATGAGTGACCACATAGGGTAGCAACAGGGAGCTCCCTGCAGCAAAGTACAGATCCCTTATAGAAGGAGTTAAAGGGATCCTCTACAGTGTGATTCTATGCTAAAACCTGTGACTGACATAGAAGATCCACCAACTGACTCCAGGAAGTGTGATAACAAGTAATACTAGTACACATTTAGTCCTTTTTTGCTGTTGTTTGTCTAAAAAGGGACAAGCAAGAATCACAACTCAGAGACTGAGAGTTAAGTTGAGAGCCCACAAGCACCACAGGTGGGAACTGCTCCCCCTCACCACTATTAATTGGGGCATAAGGTCTCTACCATTTGGCCAACTCCTACCCTTTTTTGCCCCACATTAGCATCTTTCTTAGGTTGTGGCATCTTTGTCAGGATTGCTGGTCAGTGTCCCACAACTTTTGAATAATTAACCCAGCTGGGCTGAAGTTGAATCCTTTTTGATTATCCACCCCAGCTTGGTTGGAGTTTTTTTTCCTTTGTTTCACAATGCTGTACAGCTTTAGTCAATATATTTTTGTTATTGCCTCTCACAGCACAGCAACATACTTTCCATAGCTGTAACATAGGCTCATCACACAATCCAAAACACTCAGCTGGTCTCCCCTTCAGCTGGAAATCAGGCATTTTATGCAAGTATGGGACTTGTCGACTAAATGGTCAAACAACCACACTTCCACTAATCATCTACAACTATAATGTGCATAAAGCTGAAATTTGGAGCATAGTACAATTAACATGATATTACTGGAAGTATTACTGGTTACAATTCACACCAGTAGCACCCAGTAGTACCTCCTTTAAAAAGGGAAAACATCTGGAAATGACAAGATGTAGACTTTTCTGTTGTCCAGTGTAACTTAAAAGGCTTATAAGGAGAACATCATACATTTGTACAGAGTTTTGAATAATGCATTGTCATGCTCTTTAGATGGACTTACATGCCTCTCTATTTAATTCTGTAGAAGTTCCTAAAACAGCCAAGCATGCAGGCCGCTAAGATGAAATAAGATTGATTATTACAGAAAACGTCAAAACTTTTTTTAATTCTATTTAAAGCATATATGTACTTTAGTATAACTTTTCAGAATAACCTACAGTTGAAATCAGAAGTTTACATACACTATATAAAATGACACATATGCATTCTCTCAATATCTGACATGAAAATAGAATAAACCTTACACGTTTTAGGTCATTTAGGATTACTAAAATTATTTATTTGCCAAATGTCAGAATAATTAGATAATTTTTAAGGCATTTTTATTACTTTCTGCAAAGTCAAAAGTTTACATACTTTTCATTAGTATTTGGTAGCATTGTCCTTAAACTGTATGGCTTGGATTAAACGTTTTGGCTATCCTTCCACAAGCTTCTCACAATAGTTGGTAGGAATTTTGGCCCATTCCTCCTGACAGAACTGGTGTAACTGAGCGATGTTTGTAGGTTGCCTTGCTCACATCTGCCTTTTCAGCTTTGCCCATACATTTTCAATAATATTGAGATCAGGGCTTTGTGATGGCCACTCCAAAACATTGACTTAACCACCCTTAAGCCACTTTGTAACCAGGCTGGCAGTATGCTTCGGGCAGGGCTGTTCCTAGGCTAAACTGAGTGCGAGGTGAAGAAATTTCGCCCCTCCTCTTCCGTAACATAATGCACCACGATGTGACACAGTGTATCACCGTCAACCAAATATACAAAAAGCTTTAACACAATGTGCTACGTATAAAACTACTAAATAATAGTCATACAGTTACCAAATAACACTGCTACACAAAACCAGAATCCCAGGCTAATAGTACCAATATCCTATTAAGACCACATATCACCAACACAAAGTGACCAAATAATACCGCCACACTGTTGACCACGTATCGCCACCACATAGTGACCTGAACAATACAAGATACCATTACTGAATATTAACCATTATACTACAACCTATATTACCAGCATACATTGACCATACAGTGGTGGACACCAATTGTACACAGGCTCTGCAGACATATAAGTGATTTCAGTAAAGTTACATCCAGGGACTTACAGGAGACGACTCTGAAGAGTTGTTCTCTTTCTCTTCTTCATCTCCATCTGGCACAGACCGCCATGACGTCAACTCCCGGCCACAACTCTTCACTGTAGAATTTACAAGACAAACTTCTTAGACTCCTTACTTTATCAGCACTTCTCTACCAATTTCTATCTCTATACAAACTCCCCATCTATAGCACCTCATATAGTAGCCATGTTGTAGCCCCTGTAGCCAGATAATATGTCCCCTGTAGCCAGACAATAGCCTCCTATAGCCAGGTAGTAGCCTCTGTAGTAGCCCCCTATAGCCAGGTAGTAACCCCTGTAGTAGCACCTATAGCCAGGTAATAGTCCCTATAGATTGATAGTAGCCCCTATAGCCATGTAGTAGCCCTTGTAGTAGCCCCATATAGCTAGGTAGTAGCTCTATAATAGCTCCTATAGCTAGGTAGTAGCCCCTGTAGTAGCCCCCTATAGCCAGGTAGTAACCCCTGTAGTAGCACCTATAGCCAGGTAATAGTCCCTATAGATTGATAGTAGCCCCTATAGCCATGTAGTAGCCCTTGTAGTAGCTCTATAATAGCTCCTATAGCTAGGTAGTAGCCCCTGTAGTAGACCCTATAGCCAGGTAATAGCCCCCATAGTCAGGTAGTAGCCCCTATACCCAGGTAATAGCCCCTATAGTCAGGTAGTAGCCCCTGTAGTTGCCCCTATAGCCAGGTAATAGCCCCTATAGTCAGGTAGTAGCCCCTGTAGTTGCCCCTATAGCCAGGTAATGGCCCCTATAGTCAGGTAGTAACCCCTATAGCCAGGTGATAGCCCCTATAGTCAGGTAATAGCCCCTATAGCCAGGTAGTAGCTTCTGTAGCCAGGTAATAGCCCCTATAGTAAGGTAGTAGCCCCTATAGTCAGGTAATAGCCCCCTATAGCCAGGTAATAGCCCCTGTAGTAGCCCCCTATAGCCAGGTAGTAACCCCTGTAGTAGCACCTATAGCCAGGTAATAGTCCCTATAGATTGATAGTAGCCCCTATAGCCAGGTAGTAGCCCCATATAGCCAGGTAGTAGCTCTATAATAGCTCCTATAGCTAGGTAGTAGCCCCTGTAGTAGCCCCTATAGTCAGGTAGTAGCCCCTATAGCCAGGTAATAGCCCCTGTAGTAGCCCCTATAGCCAGGTAATAGCCCCTATAGTCAAGAAGTAGCCTCTGTAGTAGCCCCTTTAGCCAGGTAGTAACCCCTATAGTCAGGTAGTAGCCCCTATAGCCAGGTAGTAGCCCCTGTAGTTGCCCCTATAGCCAGGTAATAGCCCCTATAGTCAGGTAGTAGCCCCTGTAGTTGCCCCTATAGCCAGGTAATGGCCCCTATAGTCAGGTAGTAACCCCTATAGCCAGGTGATAGCCCCTATAGTCAGGTAATAGCCCCTATAGCCAGGTAGTAGCTTCTGTAGCCAGGTAATAGCCCCTATAGTAAGGTAGTAGCCCCTATAGTCAGGTAATAGCCCCCTATAGCCAGGTAATAGCCCCTGTAGTAGCCCCCTATAGCCAGCTAGTAACCCCTGTAGTAGCACCTATAGCCAGGTAATAGTCCCTATAGATTGATAGTAGCCCCTATAGCCAGGTAGTAGCCCAATATAGCCAGGTAGTAGCTCTATAATAGCTCCTATAGCTAGGTAGTAGCCCCTGTAGTAGCCCCTATAGTCAGGTAGTAGCCCCTATAGCCAGGTAATAGCCCCTGTAGTAGCCCCTATAGCCAGGTGATAGCCCCTATAGTCAAGAAGTAGCCTCTGTAGTAGCCCCTTTAGCCAGGTAGTAACCCCTATAGTCAGGTAGTAGCCCCTATAGCCAGGTAATAGCCCCTGTAGTAGCCCCTATAGCCAGGTAATAGCCCCTATAGTCAAGACGTAGCCTCTGTAGTAGCCCCTTTAGCCAGGTAGTAACCCCTATAGTCAGGTAGTAGCCCCTATAGCCAGGTAGTAGCTTCTGTAGCCAGGTAATAGCCCCATATAGTAAGGTAGTAGCCCCATATAGTAAGGTAGTAGCCCCTGTAGTCAGGTAATAGCCCCTATAGTCAGATAGTAGCCCCTATAGCCAGGTAATAACTGCTATAGTCAGGTAGTAGCCATTATAGCCAGGTAATAGCCCCTATAGTAAGGTGGCAGCCCAGGTAGAAAGGTAATAGCCCCTACAGTCAGGTAGTAGCCCCTATAGCCAGGTAATAGCCCTATAGTCAGTTAGTAGCCCCTGTAGTACCCCCTATAGCCAGGTAATAGCCCCTATAGCCAGGTATTAGCCCCTATGGTCAGGAAGTAGTCTCTGTAGTAGCCCCTATAGCCAGGTAATAGCCCCTTTAGCCAGCTAGTAGCCCCTATAGCAAGGTAATAGCCCCTATAGCCAGGTAATAGCCCCTATAGTAGCCCCAATAGCCAGGTAATAACCCCTATAATCAGGTAGTAGCCCCTATAGCCAGGTAATAACCCCTATAGTCAGGTAGTAGCCCCTATAGCCAGGTAATAGCCCCTATAGCCAGATAGTAGTCCCTAGAGTCAAGTAATAGCCCCTGTAGTAGCCCCTGTAGCCAGCCAGTAGCCCCCTGTAGCCAGGTAATAGGCCTCTATAGCCAGTTAGTAGCCTCTGTAGTAGTCCCTTTAGCCAGGTAGTAGCCCCTGTAGTAGCCCCCTATAGCCAGGTAGTAACCCCTGTAGTAGCTCCTATAGCCAGGTAATAAGCCCTATAGACAGAGAGTAGCCCCTATAGCCATGTAGTAGCCCCTGTAGTAGCCCCATATAGCCAGGTAGTAGCTCTATAGTATCTCCTATAGCCAGGTAGTAGCCCCTGTAGTAGCCCCTATAGCCAGGTAATAGCCCTGTTTTACAACGTCCGCGCAGAGCTGTCCTCCGGGCGGGCGAGGCGGGTTGCTGCATCACCCACCTCGGGAGAGTGGAGCCTCGGTGCCCCAGGCGATCTCCCCCCTCGCCCTTCCCTAGGCTTTGGCTCATTTTCCATTTGGAAGACCCATTTCCATCCAAGCCTTAACTTCCAGGTTGATGTCTTGAGATGTTGCTTCAGTATTGCCACATAATCTTCTTTTCTCATGATGCCATCTATTTTGTGACCCGTCCCTCCTGTAGCAAAACAACCCTACAACATGATGCATCAACCCCCGTGTTACACAATTGGGATGGTGTTCTTAGGCTTACAAGCTTCTCCATTTTTTCAAACATAAGGATGGTCATTATTGCCAAACAGTTCAATTTTAGTTTCATCAGACCACAGAACGTGTTTCTAAAAATGTAGGTCTTTATTCCTGTGTGCATTTGCAAACATTAACCTTGCTTTTATATGTTTCTTTTGGAGTAATGGCTTTTTCCTGGCAGAGTGGCGTTTCAGCCCAGGATCGCAGTGCGATCCTGTTACACAGCCGCCGACTGTTAGCGGCTAATTGCAGCTTACACCCGGCGTTACAGGGCGGAGGGCGGCGTTGCCTGCCTGCGTTGTTTAACCCTTTAGACGCCGAGGCAATGATGGCCGTGGTGTCTACATGAATGAGACACGGTGTTGCGCACCGTTCCTCGCTCCGATCAAGGCCCCAGGCAGGAAGTGGGGTCCCAGGCAGGACGTGGGGAAACGCCATCTTGGTACAGCCTAATGCATTGTCTACCCAATGCATTAGGCTGTATTAACGATCGCGCCCCCTAGTGGTGAAGTGCCCTAGGGGGACTAAATGTTAAAGTAAAAAAAATAAAACGTTTTAAATTATAAAAAAATAAAAAAAAATTAAAAGTTCAAATCACCCCCCTTTCGCCCTTTTACAAATAAAAAAAATAAATAAAGTTACAAATATTTGGTATCGCCATACCCAAAAGAGTCCAATCTATAAAAATATAACATTATTTATCCCGTACGCTGAACACTGGAGAAGAAAAAAAATTCCAAACGCCAAAATTGCGTTTTTTTTTGGTAATTTCATATAAAAATTGGTATAAAAGTAATCAAAAAAGTCGCATATATTCCAAACTGCTAGCAATAAAAAGTATCCTTCAGCCTGCAAAAAATGCACCCTCACTGACATTCGTAGGTGTTAGTGCAAAAAAAAGTTATTGGTCGCACAAAACGGTGCCGCGGCGCAAATGTCAAATATAGAAATTGTTTGGATTTTTTTTACGCCACCAAAACATGACGGATACCCTACATATTTCATATTACCAGATTCGTATTAACCTGTAGAATTCACAGAACACATAATTTTTACCGAAGATTGAACGCCGCAAAAACAAAACTCCCGCAATCATGGTGCAAGTGCATTTTTTTCACATTTTGCCCCAGTGCGATTTGCGGTTTCCCAGTATATTCTATGGCAATATGAATAACACCACTGGAAAGCACATTTTGTTCCACAAAATAAAAGCCCTCTTATGTCTATGTAGATGGAAAAATAAAAATATTATGGCTTTTTGAAGGCAAGGAGGAAAAAAATTAAGAATACTATTTTTTTTTCTTTGGCGGTGTTAAAGGGTTAAAGGCATAGTAGCTTTAGTGTATGTAAACTTTTGACAGAAAGTAATAAAAAAGCGCTCTCTTTCATTATTCTGGCCTTTGGCAAATATAAATAATTTTGGTAATCCTAATTGATTTAAAATGGGTAAGGCTTATTCTAATTTCATGTCAGTTAGTGAGAAAAACATGCATCTGTGTCTTTTTATACAGTGTATGTAAAATCTGGTTTCAACTATATGTGTGTGTTAATAAACAGTAACTCTTTATTTCTGGCCAATATTTAAGTCGTATGTGACTTTTTTTTTTATCAGCTTGACCCTCTGCAGTGCAGGGGAAATATGTCATATCCACTGTCCTTCACCTTTCTTATACAGTGTCAGGGAGATGTTTTGTGTCTGCTGCCCATCCCGTTCTTACACAGTGAGTGAGAGATGTCATGTCTGATCCTCCTCCCCCTCTATACACAGTACAAGGGAGAGGTGTCGGATTCTAATGTCCCCTCAGTCCAAGAAGTGATCTGCTCCGTCAAACACCATCTAGAGATGGATAAACTGGACATCATCAGAACCAAGGAGACCCAGTCCTCTAAATTCTTTAAAAAATGGCGGGGAGATTTTATAAAAACCTTCTACACCTTGATGAGAATAGGGGAAGTCATGAAGCCTTTTCGTTTACATGTCATGTAGTATCATAACTTCCCGTTAGCGGGTCAACTGGGTCGAATTGGAAGTTGGAAAATCCTCCCAATATTGACTCATCTTCATTACCCGCTTGTGAGGAAACATGCCCTATTCATACGAATGCGATTCCATCTATGGTTCCCACCGACCTTCAGCCAAAGAAACGAAAAAAAGCCCTCACTGTATCATATATCATCACCTCATACTCTGATTCCAGAGCCAGCCTGTTGTAACCCTCGTCCGGATAAACTGATTTAGTGTTATTAATATGACCCAAGAGTCGCCAGGGTTATAGTTATGGTTTATTTTGGTTTTGTACTTCTTTTTTTTTTTGGGGGGGGGGGGGCATTAGCTGTGTATTATTTACCAGTGCTTAGAGTCTCAGCTTTACCTCATATTGTGTTAAATCTAATTGGTCTATATATAGGTTATTTGGGGAGATTTATATTGTATCTCTGTTAAACAATTTACTTTTTTTTTCCTATGATGACATATTATTTTGTATGGTTTTTGTTTGTTTGTAAGCTAGACACTACCTTGTTTCTCTTTTTGTGCCCAATTCAATTCTGTTTATATGTATCTAAACTTTAAATAAAAAAATTTATGTTTTAAAAAAAAAAAAAGGGAGAGGGTTGTTGTCAGGGTCGGTCCAGGGATGCACCAAAAGACACGGTCAGTGAGGCACTGACAATTCGGTCCCCAGCCTCTGTCAACTGAATTTTGGGAACCACGACTCCTTAATAGGCCGGCCCCAACCAGAAGACTGTGGCCCTGCACTGTTATTGGTGCGGACACGGACAGGACAAACGACAAAGAACAATAAACGTAGTCGGGCGGCCTGGGTCGGCAACAAATACCGGGCAGCAAGGTACAGCATCGTGAGACAAAGGGAATATCCCGGGGGCGGTCCAAAGTCATGCAACGATTCGGGCAGCACGGTACAGAATCGTTTGAGATAAGAGAATAAAACCGGGTGAAAGCAAAGGTCAGGAGATCACAGGAGGACACAGAAAAGAGTCAAGGCGCGATCTATAAGGCAATGAACCAAAATAGCAGGCAATGGCAGGAAGGATGCTCGAGAACTTATATAGGAACTCGATGAATAGTTAGAACTGAGGCAATAGGCAGAAGAAAACACAAGAAGACCAGATCCTGGAGAAGAAGCTGTTCACTCAAGGAGCACAATAACCAGAGTGTGCTGGAAGATTCCTGGCTGACGGGGTTGGCCAGAATCAAATTAGAACCAGCTCAGAGTAAAACCCAGTTTCACACTAGAGAAGTAACGCGGTATTAGGTCAAAAACCACGGTTTACGTCGTACTGGCCGTGGCCGGGAACCAGAGCCAAAAGCCGGGGGTGTTTCAGGCACAATCATGACAGGTGTCATGTCTAATGAACTTTGTAATCCAATTCATAGGTTGGAAAGTAGTCTGTGTATCCCTCTGTTTCTGTAGATCACGTGATCTTTGGCCAAGAGCATACAAAGTAATATGTTTAATATGGTATTAAAGGGGTCCATTATCCTAGTCAAAGAGGTGAACTTATGGTTTACTATGTGAATGATCCATTTTTATTGCATATCTACCTGCTTGGATAGGTTTTTATTAAAATATTATAAAACAAATTACCTGAGCAGAGATATTTTAAGGTCCAATCTGAACCAAATAATGAGATAATATATAAATTGTGAATCCTAGCAAACAGTTAGGATTCTTACCAGAGCAATATAGTATAATATTTAGAGATGGACGAATTGATTCTAACGAAGTGGAATTCGTTTTTGAATTTTCAGGAAAAACTTAGGTTCTGCACAGAAGCCGAAGATTAGGTGATTTGCGGGATGACGATGAAGCGTGTTTTTAATTGCTAAAATTGGACCGCAAGCATATGGCATACACGGGGCAACAAACTCTGGGAGGAAGAAAGGAGGACCTTTAATGATATGTGCAGACAGGAAGCCAATCAGAGACCGGCGGGATTCTGTAACGTCACAAAACTATATAAGTCCGGACAGCACCTGAGCTTTCACATTCCTCTTGTTGTGTCCTGGCATAGCATCTGTGCTGCTGATCTGGCTCTCATTATACAGCTTTAAACCCCTTAAGGACCCAAGCCTGTTTTACCTTCCTGACCAGCCATCTTTTGAAATCTGGCATATGGTCACTTTATGCCTGAAGAATAATATTTTGACACTTTTTACACTAGCATGTGATTCAGAGATTGTTTTCTGTGTCGAAACATCTGTGCTTTAAGTTAGTAAGAAATTTTTATCCAATACTGTATCTTGTTTTGAAGTTTGTGAAAAAATATCAAAATTTATGAAATTTGGAAAAAAATTAGCGATTTTGAAGTTGCAAATGTCTGCGTTGTAAGACAGATAATTATTCCCTCACATAAAGAGTTTATAACTAGATCTACCATATGTCCATATAGGTTGGCATCATTTTTTAAATGTCTTTTTTTTTTTTTTTTACGGGGGGGAATCCAAAATAAATTTTTTAGGGGGCTTAGAAAATTTAGTAGTAATTATCTCAACATTTTCAAGAAAATATTTGCAATATACTCATTTTTTTTGGGACCCAAGTCCAGTTCTGACGTGGCCTTTGAGGGGCCTGCATGTTAGATACACCCATAAGTGACACCATCTGTAGAAAATAGACCCCTAACGTATTTAAACACTATTTAGGAAGTTTGATAACCCTTTGATTTATTTTCACAGGAATAAAGCAAAGTGGAGGTGAAATTTCAAAATTCACTTTTTTTGCCAGATTCACATATTTATCCATTATTCTCTGGACATACAGTAAATGTGACTTAGGTAAATGCAACTTAATATCAATTCCCCCAGGTCTGACGTTTTTAGAGATATCCCCATGTGTGTCCTAGTGCATTATTGGCTCAACAATACAGCCCCAGAATAGGAGGAAGAGGAGAACCTACTATACTCTAGGCTCTCATTTTCAATACGATTTTATTTAGGCGCCATTTCAGGTTTGGGGACACCCTAAGGTGTAAAACTTAATAAAACCCTAAAACTAGACCGCATATTGGAAAAACTACACCCCTTAAGGAATATATCCAGGGGTGCATGAGATTATAGGACCCAACACGAGATTCACATAATTTTTTTTAGGCATAAGGCTGTGGATGAAAATTAAAAAAACATTTTTTTCCAATAATTTGCAAATTTAGCTTAAAATGTTCATATATACAAGGAATCCTGGAAAAAAAAAAACCTTTTTAAAACTTTGTTAAGCAATTTATTTCCAAGTTCGGCAATACCTAATGTGGGTATTAATCTGGTGTTTGGGCGCATGGCAGGGCGTATAAGGAAGGGTGAGAGCGCTATTTTGGCTTTTGGAAGCAGATTTTGGTGGGGCCATTGTCGAATTTGCAAAGCAACCAAAGTCGCGAACAGGCGAAACCTTCCAGAAGTCGCCCCATTTTGGATTCAACATCCCATCAGGGAATCTCTCTACGGGGGTTGATTTGTTACTGTGCATTTGGATGCACAGGTGCTTCCATAGTTTTTGTTTTTTAGATTGGGCAATGAAATGTGGGGAAAAAAACGCAGTTCGATCATTGTTTTTTGAGTTTCAATTTTACAGAATTCGCCGTTGCAGTGTAAATGATGTGATAACTTACTATGGGGGTCGGTTACAATACAATGATATAGATTTTATATTAGTTTTTTCGGTTTATTACTTTTTCACAGTAGAAATACGTCAATAAAAAATTGCGTTTTTTGTTGGTCCTATTCTGACAGCATAACTTTTTTATTTTTGCTGTGTGCAGCAGCTGTGTTTGGGCTTGTTTTTTGCGGGTATGAGTGAAGTTTTTATTGGTTCCATTATGCGGTGCATATGATGACTATGTTCACTTTTTATTAAGGTTTTTTGTGAGATGTTTTGAAACAAAATACAGCAATATTGGTAGTGTTTTTTATTTTTATTTTTTATAGGGTCACTGTACGGTATATTTGACATGGTAGCTTTACTCAGCAGGTCCACAATACGATTTACAACGATACCAATTGTGTATATTTTTTTATGTTTTACTGCATTTTATACCAATTAAAAACAATTTTATTCAACCAGGAAAAAATACGTTTTGCATCGCATAGTTCCGAGGAGAGCCATAACTTTTAAAATTTTCTGTGCTTGGAAGCTGTGTAGGGACTTGTTTTTTGAAAGGATGAGTTGACGGTTTTTATTAGTATCATTTTTGGGGGGACAAGGCTTTTTGATCGCCTCTTTAAAAATCCATTTTTTGGAGGCAATGGTGAAGAAAATTTACTGCAATCCTAGTAGTGTTTTTTATTCTTTTAACAGTGGCTTTGGGTCGCTAACGATTATGGACGGATACCCTATTTATATAGTTTTTTTTTAAGCTGAAGCACTTTAAAAAAAAAAATGAAAAGTGTTTTAGTGTGTAAAACAATTTTTATGCATCGATATCTTCTGAGAGCTATACAATTTTCTATTTTTCCGTAATACAGAAGCCTGCTAATGAGGAGCTTTTTTTTTGCGGGATGAGATCTGACGTTTTAAATTGGTACAAATTTGGCGTTTCTTGGTGTTTTTGCGACGCTTTTTATTCCATTTCTATGTGCATGCGGGAGATGAACAATAATCTTAATTCTGTGATTGTTTTTTTTTTTTTTTTTTTACAGCGTTCACCGTACGGGTTATCAATTAACATGACAGATTTATAGGGCAGGTCGTTACGCAAGCTCGGCGATACAAATATGGGTACTTTATTTTTTGATCATTTTGGGGCGATTGGCGTTTGTAAAGGGGAAAAGGGTCGGTGTACGTATTTTTATTTTATTTTTTGTGTTGTGTTTTACATGTTTTTTCACTTTTTTTTTTTACTTTTTCACGTTATTTTTTTGTTAATTTTCCAATAGGGGAGTTTGAATGAGAGATCTTTAGATCTCTCATTCAATAGAATCCAGTACATAGCTTGTTGACTATGGGATGGTTCCTATGAAAACTGTCATGTCCCCCCCCCCCCTCCAACCCCCCCGTCCACGATGACGGGGCGTGCCCACAGGGCGACGGCCGCCCCCGGGAGTCGTGGACGTAATTGACAACCCGGAAAGGCATTCTCTGCCTTCCGTGGTGTCTGTAAGGGGGCAGGAGCCGCACGGATTCGGCCCGTTCCGTGGGCTTGCTGCACGGCCGACAGGACGCAGGAGGAGCGATCCCTCATGCGTCTCTCTTAATTATTGCGACCGATTCGTCGCGATAATTAAGGGGTTAACCGCCCCCCCCCCCCCCCGGAAGCGATCCTGGGGTCTCGGGGCCGACGCTGCGGAGGTCAGCTGCAATATTACTGGCTGACACCACCGCGCAGATCGCGCGAAACTCTGACATTAGAGGTTCGCGACGATCCTCTGGCAGTATCCATACGTCAGGTGCGTTGACCCCCCAAACCACCTGGACGTTATGGATTACGGCCATGGTACGTTGAAGGGTTAGATACAGTATTGGGGAGGGGGGAAAAAGACCATTACAAAGTCTGTTACTTGCTCACTTCTGTGATCTGTATCTGATGCCTACCAGATCTCATTATACAGCTTTATTCATTGAGGGGGAAAAAAGACCACTATATGTCACTTTCTCACTCAGCGTTCTGGATCCCATTGCTCTATACAACTCATCCTGAAAGAAGCTGCTTTTATCATAAACTGGGGCTTCAGTTGCCTAGATTTAATGCCACCAGCGTTATTTTGTTTAGTTTGTGGGGTCTTTCCCAGGGTGTCATGGGGTGGGTGTGTAATTCTGCCCCATTATACATTGCAATTTCACTTGTTGTATTATTAGGGAATTTTCGTTTCTAAAAATCCACTCATTTCCTGATAGTGTTGTATTTGTAATTGAAATACAGATTGCATTTTTGTGCAATTATTTACAATATCTCCTGTTGTATCAGGGAATTTTAAATTACATGTAATCCAATCAATCCTTATAGTGTAGTATTGGGATAGGAAATACAGACTGCTTTTTCTGTGCCATTTTTCAATATCTCCTGTTGTATTATGGAATTTTAAATTCAAGTAATCCACTCAATCCTGATAGTGTTGTATTGGGAGTCAAATAGTGTTTTTTTTCCGCCATCATTTGAATTTCACCTGTGCTATTATTAGGGAATTTCAGATTCTGGGAATCCTCAATCATGTTAGTGTTGTACCTGGAGTCAAATACAGTGTGTTTTTGTCCGCCATTATACATGTTAAAGTTTCACCTTTTTCTTTCAGTAGGAATTTCATATTCGGGGATCTCTCAAGCCTGTTAGTGGTCCATTTGGAGTCAAATAGAGTGGTTTTTTTTCCCCCCATATATACATTTAATTTTCACCTGTTCATTTCTGTAGGGAATTTAATATCCAAGGGTTAATTTCGCCTCTTGTTTTGTTGGAGTGAAAAACAGCGTGTGCATATTTCTTCCACATACATGCCTGAAATCCATCAACTTCAGACTGGTGGGGGTATTTTAATCTGTGGCCAAAAGTTAATTTATTCCCTTTTTGTGGAGAATTTTGTGTCAAATCCAGTGTTTGTATTTCAGCCCTACATACATCTCAAATACAGTCTCTTGGGATATTGCTCTTTGTGGCAAACAGTTGATTTTTTCATTTGTTGTGGTGATTCTGTTAATTGCTGATACATGTATAGCCCCCCCAAAAGAGTGGAGAGGGTGTCATCAGTAATTTTGCATTGATGCATAATCATTTTGCCATTCTTTGATCTTCAGTGTCCGTTTCCAATTGGTCAATAATCCATCATTGCTAAAGCCAAAAAGAAACAGGAGTTGAACCCAAAAATACGTATTTGCATATGTTGTGTGTGTTTTGTATCCACTCCACAGATTAAAAGAAGGGGAAAACCAAACATAGTGGCAATGTCATAGAGGGGTGGAGGGTGCAAATAGCATTATAAAACCACAGAGTGGTCAACTGAGAGAGTGCTCAGTTGGCAGCAGCATGAGGAGACCTGAGTGGTGAGGTGGCAGAAGCATCAGAAGGCTACATAATGGCCCAGTGAAGAGTGGGGAGGTGGGTGGCAATACCAGTCCCGGGTAAAGATGGTGGGTGGTAGAAGGAGAAGCTGGCAGCAGATGTGTTGGATCAGGCAGGTGGCAGCATCAGAATAGTAGCTAGGGCAGGTAGCCAAAAGAATCCAGGGATCAGGGTCTGCTCAAGGTGCTGCTGCTGGTGGGTACCTAAAACACTAGGTGGTGAAGTAAGATGCTCATAAACAGACACAGGTTGCTGATGATGGATCTAGTACTGCTTGATAAGACTCGCCCCCATCCCGCCCACGCAGCTTGTGGCAGTGGTGAACATGAGCTCGATTGATGAAACCCACCTGGGAATGAACATGGCGCAGATATGGCAGGCGGCCGCTAACTGAGTTACAATAGGATGTCTTCTATAGTGTAGACTTGAGTTTGTCCTCTTAGCAGGTGAGAAACAAATTGCCCAATTTGGGACTCGGCTCATTAAGGTGGTCAAGAGGGTGGAGAGCAGAAGTCGCAATCCTCTGCCGTGTGGTGGCCTGGACAATTCAGCGTTCACTAGGCCGGGCAAATCAGCATGCTCAGTTGGGCCAATTCTGCGCAAGTGACTCGATGGACTCCATGCATCCATCTACACGGTATAATGATCACAGGGTGTCTGGGTCATCTTACTAATCCTACCGGTTGCTCCGTGCCTCCTTCCTGTCACCTAGGATAATGAAAAAAAAGGACTCGTTTCGTCTCAATGTCTTTCTTCCCCAGTTCAGACCACCACTGGACCTCATGTGGCTGTGAGATGTAGGTCGTGGTTCTCAGTCCCACTGACAGACAAGATGTTTCATAGCATTGTTCCAGGACATGATAAAGCAGTAGAATGACGTCATTGCATCCTGTATTCTACCTGGCGACTGATCTCAAAACTAACGTGGTACCACCTTTGGAGGGGCCTGAGCAAGAACGGAAGGTGTCATGCCATGACGCTGCACAGGCGACATTAAAATACACTATAAGGTATGTCTGCTTGGTCATCAATAAACAATTAATGGCCTTTCTTGTTCTTCAATTTTCCCCTGTTCATCAATTTCCCCGTTATCAATTCCCCCTGTTCATCAATTACTCCTATTAGTAATATTTAATTCTGTTCAATCAATTTCTCCCCTGTTCCTCAATTTCCCCCTGTTCATTCAAAATTACTCCCTGTTAATATTATTATATTCTCCCTGTTCATCAAATTTTCCCCTGTTCATCGATTACTCCCTGTTTAATATGTATTTATTCCATGTTCATCAATTTCCCCCCTGGTCATCAATTTTCACGCTGTTCATCAGATTTCCCGATGTTCATCAATTTCCGACTGTCATCAATCTTCCTGCTGCTTCAGCGAATTTCCCCTGTTCTCTATCAATTATCCGAGTTCAGCAATTACTCCCTGCTTCAGTCTCAATTACTCCTGTTAGCAATTGTCCCCTCTGGTCAACAATTAAGCACCTAGAGTGTTAATAATTGATTCCTGTTCATCAATTGTCCCGCCAGTCAACAATTCTATTGTTTTTCTCTGTTTTTCTGGTTTTTTTTCTGTTTTCTGTTTAGCTCATGGAGGGTGTGCTTGGCAGTTTTAGAAATGGGCCGAAGGTGAATGGCACAATAGTTCCTGGCCATTTTCATGAATTGTGGTGCCTTGCAGTCCATACTTGAAAAAGGGTGAGGATAGCCAGTACCACCAACTTGGGAAGGAGCACGGTAGACTTCTTTTGCTACTTAGGGATGGCTCTCAGACGCATAGTGTCTGTCTTCTTGGCAATCGTTCTCGGTGAAGACAGGTTGCAGGAGCCAAGGGAGCAGGAGTATCTGGACCGGTAGATGATGGAAAAAGACAGGGAGGTTTTACTTCGGTAGAGGTGGTTTGAAAAGCTTGGACTCTGCCTGAAATGGAGAACGTTTTTTTTTTTTTTTTGGTTATTTGCCACTGTGTGCTGCTGCTGTTGGAACAGGATTAGACCGTCCACATCCTGAAACACGTTTCTTCAGGCCACTGTAATGGTGAACACTGCACATGATGGTTGTTGCCCTTGGGGCTCGTGGTGCAAACGTTAGGTCCCTTAGTCAACGCTTTACTTTCTGCCTCAGCAGATTCCAATTATAGTTATGTTGCCAGTCCTCTGGTGTCTCTAATGTTAAAAAACCTGGCACACGCGAGTAGGTGGTATTTTACCTCCCAATGCTCACACTAACTGACTGTTACCGCCTCGCTTCCCTTGGTAAGCACCCTTGTGGCGCTACTTTCTGGGACCTGCAATTGTGGGTGGTCGTAAATCATGGGTTTGGCTGACCAACCCTCGTACTGCTGCCACCCTGCTGACTCCTCGGCTCACTAATACCGACTTGCGGGCGTGTGCCACTGCTGGACAGGCTAAGATTGCCACTCTGCTTCTACTAATGATAATGATGAAGCCCCTTTGCTTCCAAGGCTGGGACGTGATGGGTAGTCGAAGAGTAGGCGACCCTCTCGTGGGCGGGGGGTGGGGGTGGGTGGGTGGTGAGGGGTGGGTGGGGGGGGGGGGGTGGGGGGGGGTGGGGGCGGGGGTGGGGGGTGACAATGCCTGTTTCTAGGGAGCCACTTTCATCCCGGCTGTGAAAAGGGCAAATGGAGCACATGTAGTGGCTCTGAATCTTTTCCAATTTGGAGGGCACTTTCATGTCTTGTTTAACTAGACGGCACCAGAATACCTTGTCCCAGCCTAGCTTGCTGTCACCCTGCTTTCTCAAGTGCGAATAGGGCTACATGATTAAGTGTTTGCTGTCGCTGCCTGTCCTCCTCTGACGGTGTAGCTGTACAAACGAATGACCGCTGTGTAACATAACAACACATTGTACAAACTTCCTCATCACTTTTTGCTCCCGCTTCTGAAAGAAGCAGCGGATGTCTTCCCCACCTCTTTGCTGCCCACTGTCCTCAAATAGTTGGTCCTATAGTGGCGCAGATGCCACAGCACATAGTAGTTCTCTGGATGTGGGAAGTGAATGGGACAGAGGTGGGTGGCCCCTCACCTGCTTCTGGGCCATGCCAACTAAGGGTTGTGTCTGACAAACCCACCGTCTCTTGGCTGGGGTTGTCAGATGTCATCTGGGAGAAAGTGTATGACCTAGTGTGTGGTCAACACATGGCCGCTAAATGACACCGGAAGCTGTGGCCTGGGCAGGGTGACCCCTGCTGTGACGTCCCTTACGTGCTGCGAACTGCAGCGGTCCAGGAACTCCCTATTGTGTTCTTTGATGCTATTGTAGGATCTTAGCCCTCAGCTGTTTTTTTTCAGCTGGTGCTGCCATGACTTTATCAGGCTGCATTCCTGCTTCAGTTATTTGATCAGTTTTGCCCCCGTAAGTGCCCAGGGAATTGAAGAGTGAAGCGATCCTAATAGCGACGGCACTCATCTGCGTGTCATACTAAAACATAGCATTGTATCAAGACCAAACCAAGCTCCCTATGCACATTTGAGTATGTTACAATGTTCTACAGCACCCTACAGGCACTCTGCAGCCAGGAAATAGCTGTTTTTTAACGCGATTCGTCGCAAATATATTCGGGTCGAAACAAATTTTGCCGGAAAATTCGGCGAACTCGGCAAATCGAATTTTTGAGAAATTCGCCCATTTCCAATAATATTATATGGAAATTTAAAGATTGAGAGACATATGGAATTGAGTTAAAAACAGGGACTGTTCCCCTAAAGTTGAATTCTTGGAAGGTATGCTGTGGTATTGGGCACAAATGTTAGCAGAAGATCCTTCAAATCCTTTAAATTGCGAGATTGGGCCCTGTGGATTGCATTTGTTTTTCCTCCACATCCCACAGATGCTCAGTTGGATAAACATCTGATACTTTTGAATGCAATCTCAACACCTTGACTTCTACTTCATGTTCCTATAACCATTCCTAAAAATGTTTTGCTGTGTGATGTCATTGTCACTGTTGGAATTCATTCTACTCTTGACCCCAAGCTAAAACAGGTTCAGATATAGAAAACTCTAAACCTTCAAACAGATGTTACAGATCCATGAACCAAACAACTGCTTTTTATCTTAATCCTGCTGCAACCAGTTTTGGCCTTTTGGATATTGACAGATTGTTTTTATATCAGACACGTCACTTGATGTAGGAATATTTTTTTATGCTTTTACTTATCTAAGTACTTCTGAGACTTTTCTCTGTGACATATTGTATTCTGTATTAGTAGCACATTTTGTTTAACCCCTTCCTGTCATTTGACGTTCATTCATGTCATGATTGGGATATGCTTCCAACGTCCTAACGTAATTGTACAATTTGTTGTTCGGTCAGGCTTATGAACTATGTCTACAGGACCAACACAGAGACTGGCTATCACAGTCAGCCAGGCACTGCTCAGATTACCAGGATCAGAGATCACACCGATCCTGAACCTTTAACCTCAGATGCCATGTTCAATGCTGTAGTGGTTTGATAGAGGGGTTGGGGGTCTAACTCTGTCCTCCATCAGTATTTTCCCCCTTCCTGATTTTTTAATCTTTTGGATTTTTGTCACACTTAAATGTTTCAGATCACCAAACAAATTTAAATATTAGACAAACATAACACAAATAAACACAAACTGCAGATTTTAAACAAAGGTATTTATTATTTAGGGAAAAGGTAATCAAAATCTGCAGGGCTCTATGTGAAAAAGTAATTGCCCCCTAAACGTAATGGCTGTTTGGGCTAACCATAGCAGCAACAACTGTAGTCAAGCGTTTGCAATAACTGCCAGACTGCCGTTTTACAATGCTCTGGTGGAATTTGGCCCACTTATCTTTGCAGAATTGTTATAATTTACCGACATTAGAGGGTTTTCGAGCATGAACCACTTTTTAAGGTCATACCACAGCATTTCAATTGGATTAAGGTCAGGACTTTGACCAGGCCACTCCAAAGTCTTAATTTTGTGCATTTCAGCTTGAGGTCATGAAGAGGTGGATTTGTTGGTAGACAGCAGAATTCATGATTACCATTATATGGAGGAAAGCCTCTTATCAAGGTACTTAATGCTTGACTTAAACTGCCCTGTACCGCTCTTTCTCTATTAACTCGTGTGGGGGGTTAGGGGGGGAGGTGGGGACTTGTGCGGTTCTTGGAGGTGGGGGGGATGTCGTATACCAGTGGGTTGGGAGGTAGGTACTTTGCGGCAATTTTTCTTGGCAAGATGGACAGTCAACAAGAAATCTTCTCATTTATGTCTTGGTGCGAAACATCAAGTCTTTATGTTCTTTTTGCTCAGCAATGGTTTTCATCTTGGAATTCTGCTATGCAAGCCATTTTTGCACAGTCTTTCTTATTGTGGAGTCGTGAACACTGACCTTAACTGAGGCAAGTGTGGGCCATTCGCAGATTCTTTGGGTGCTGTGTTCGTGCCCGGGTGTTTTGTAACCTCCTGAATGAGTCGTCGCTGCGCTCTTGGGTTAATTTTGGGTGGCCGGCCACTCCTGAGAAGGGTCACCACAGTTCCATGTTTTCTCCATTTGTGGATAACGGATCTTACTGTGGGTCTCTTGAATCCCAAAGCTTTAGAGATGGCTTTATAACCTTTCCAGATTTGATTGATCTCAATTACTTTGTTTCTCATTTGTTCCTGAAATTCTTTGGATCTCCCCATGATGTTTAGCTTCTGAAGATCTTTTGGTCTAAATAACTTTGTCAGGCAGGTCCTATTTCAGTGCAGGTTGGCAGTAGTTCAGCCTGGGTGAGGCTAGAGAAATTGAACTCACCTTCCCAAAGATGTGAGAAAACACACTTGATTTATGTTTTAAGGGGTGTGTGTGTGGGGGAGGGGGGCAATTACTTATTCACATAGAGCCATGCAGGTTTTGATTACTTTTTCCCTTAATAATAAAGACCTTCATTTAAAAACTGCATACACACCATTGTATGTGATTGTAGTTTGCTGATGATTGCCATGACAGCCAGTGGCTAAACAGCCATGAAGCAGGGTCTTATAGGCTGATTGACAGGTGCATAATACATTTCAGTGTAGTAAGGTACTGTGATGTATATTAACAGTGATCAAATGATTGCTCAATCTAGTCCCATGCAGAGCATCGCAAATTAGAAAAAAAGAAAAAAAAAGAAAAAAACAAACGCTTATTGTTAGAAAAAACTAAATAAAAAGGAACACACATTTGGTATTGTTACGTCTCTAAAGACCTGAGCTATAAGATTATGTTATTTAATACACACAATAAACACTGCACAAAAAAATTAATAAATGGAATTAAAAGCAGAACAAAGTTACAGGTCTCAGAATATGCCAACATAAAAAAAATATATAAATTTGATGTTCCTATAATTGAATCTACTCGCGCCAAATATAGTAGACTTATAGTAAATGATAATTATTAACTATTTTGTGTGGTATGACTATGCCAGAAAGCAGACTATGCCAGAAGCAGAAAAAATATAAGATTTTAAGAATGGTAAGTTTTTAAACATTTTCTCAAAGAAGACTCCTTAACTTAGCAGCAATTTTTCCACTGTCAAGAAAATTGTTAAAACTTTTTTTTGCTGGTGCTCGTTCAATTTTGATTGTACCCTAGGAATGTTGTTTCCTTTTTAAGTGTATTACAGTAATAAAAGCAAAGTTCAGGTGTAACTTTTCTTTTTCACAGATTTTCCATTTTAAACAAATCAGGTGTTACTAGAGAAGCACCAATTATTAGTCATGTTATTAGAGAAACACCATAATTACTTATCTGATTCTGCAGTTTTTAGAAATATCTCATCTGTGGCCATAGTGTGCTACTTGATTTTTTTTAAACAGTTTTTATCGCAATTTCAATGTCAAAACATTACAAATGCACCAGAAGATTTTGAACATATTACAGACAGAGCAATGATACAATGCAAAGATAATAGTTCATAGAAATCAGACATTGAAAATGTTTTTTTTTTACATTCTAAAGAAATTAGTCAAACTGAGCCGATCATTATTCAGACATATTGTAACAGTAAGATTGAATTATCAATATGCAAATTAGTAAATAAAACATTCTAGAACAAACAAAGAACATGTGTGCAACCCTTGTGTGGTTTCTTTCACTTTTTGGTTTGACTCATTTTCATAGTTCACCTGCTGGCTTCTGGCAAACAGCAGCAGTAGCACTCCATCTCTGTTTCCCAGCTAGTCAGGGCGGGGGGGTCCCGTCCCATCTGTCCCACGCTCAATTCGGGGGAGATAGTTAGCAGTGTAGGGAGAGAGTGTTATGTCCCACTGTCCCCCCTGATAGAGCCATCAAGCGTGCTTTACTGGGATTCTCAACTATCTCCTTTCCAAGTATGTGGTCAATTTTGGGTCGCAGCCAATCATTTGGGGCCCCAAGTACCAAGTCGTATACTGGAAGCTGGTGTGCATTTGTTGCTTAATGGGTACTGGGAGTGTATCTATATAGTTGCCCCAGAGCCTAAAAAAGTTCTTAACTCTGGTTTCTTTATGTAAGGCTGCTTAGATCCAGTCCATATGCATCAAGAATCAGAATTTTTCCTTAAACAGGGCGAATGTAGGGCCCGTATCCCCATCTGTAAAATTGCTTCACATGCAGCTGCCCCGATTGTATGCAACATGCGCACCTCATTTGTGGTGTGATCATGGATCTCCTTATCCAAGATGCCGAACGTTGCCATGTGGCCTCTGAGTGAGAATGTTCTGCCACCAGAAAACCGTGCGTGACTTCAATATCTGAGTCCCACATATGCATCGTAGTGCCTGACACTCCCATAGACAGTGATAAAGGTCTGCTCCCCCCTCTGCACACCTGAAGCTTTTTTCAGTAGCAAATCTACCCATGCGGTGGCCCCTTACAGGTGTAAGATATGTGTCATGAGCAGTCTTTAAATTAATAAGATTGCAACGGCCTGAAAAGGAAAGAGGGAGTCTGGACCATCCCTTCAAAGTGGCTGGAAATTTTTCCATGTAGTTGCCTAAGTTTTTTTTATAGAGATTCTCTTGTGATTTGGTTAGCTAAATTCCCAGATATTTCAGAACCGATGTGCACCAATGAATTTTGTGTGCGGAGGACCATGCGGGCATGGTGGGGCCTTTCAAGAGCATGCCCTCAGTTTTATCCTCGTCCATTGTATATCCCGATATGGGACCTTTCTCCTGTAAGTCATTCAAAATTATCACAAATAAGCGTACGCCTCGGAATCCGCAACCAATCAGAAGATAGGTCTTCAGGTACACTGTACCTTGAGCTACAATGGCCATGAAAAGAACTGGGATACCCTTGTAAATGGGAGACTGAGAGATGTAGTATAAAATGGGTCAATATAAAGATTAAATAGCAGGGGTGACAGTGAGCACCCCTGTTTAGCGCCTCAAAATAAATCTATCGGTGGAGAAGTATGGTTTTAATAAATAGTGAGGTGGTGGAATTCGATTGGAGATGATCAATTGTAGCGGCGAACGGTTCCGCTGAAATACACATGTTTCAGTAAGGTAGCATCCAAGAATGGCCATGAAACTTTATCAAATGCCTTCTCTGCGTCCAGGCTAAGCAGCATGGACACAGAGAATGGTTCCGCTCTAGCCGGTATCATTGCGGCCAGTGCTGTTCGGACATTCTTAGTGGAGTGCCTGTGGGTTATAAAGCCATTTTGGGAGGGGTGTATTATGTGGGGTAGGAAGTTCTGCATTCTAGTGGCCAAAATTTTTGCTATTTTGTAGTACTGGTTTAACAGGGGAATGGGTTGATATGAAGCTAGCAGGGTGGGGTCCTTTTGCGGTTTCAGCAATAATATCGTCCTCGCATCACAAAATGAGTCAACCACAGCGGAATGCACATAAACATCATTGTATAATATAGTGAATTGGGGAATGAGGTCATTAGATAGAATTTTAAAAAATTCCACCGAAAAACCACCGGGCCCCAGGGACTTGTTGTTCGCCAGTCCCTTGACCACCCCCCTCACCTCTTCCTCCATTATTTCTGCCTCCATAAATGACTGTTGGTCCTCTGTGAGTCTGGAAAGACTGAGGGAGTCCAGGAAGGAGTTAGCTTTATGGGCATCATATGGGACAGCTCTGTAAAGAGACTCAAAGTAATCAACAAATGCTTTCTGTGTCTAGGGGGTGGGTGAGAAGGCATCCTGTAACCGGCGATTTGGTGATTTTGCCATGGGTTTGCTATCGTGTTGCTAGTAGCGGGAACTTTCAACTTGCCCCTCGGCAGTATCGGTTTTGTTGATTAGAAATATGTGCTTTTCTTCGCCTTGTAAGAAGGTGTCCAAAAGGTTTTGCACTTCTAGAAATTTTTTCTTATTACCAGCGATGCGATGTGCAGAAAATTCATTTTGGGATTGGTGTAGGTTGGAGTGTAACTCCTGAAACTTTTTCCCTTGGGCTTTGCGTTTCATGGTGACGTAACTGATGATGTGCCCTCACATGACCACTTTGGCCGTAAGCCACCATTTTTAAGGCGCGTCTTAGGAGTGTGAAATCGTTGTCTCTTGTAAACTGTGCCCAGTGTACCTTAAGGAATTCCCTAAAATCATCTGATTGGGAGAAATAGCCTGGGAATCTCTATCCAGGGGATTTGGGAAGAAGCGGAGTCAGTCTGATCATGGTTTACATTAAGCGGGGCGGGATACGTAGTCCTGCCGTTGGGATACAGAATGGGCATGGGTCATTGGGGGGCTTAATTACGCGAGGTGGAAGGCAGGGCTAAATCGATGAGGGAGAAAGACTCATGTATCGCTGAATAAAAGGTATAGGTTCTTGCAGTGGGATTGGTCGCTCTCCAGTAATAAAAAATATCTAGTTTAGTAAACATTTCCCTAAGAGCGGAAGAGCCTGATTCCCTCTCGCCAAAGTCACGTGACCTGTCTGCATGCATGACTTAGGTTTGCATGTGGAAGAGTCACCCAATTACTAAGTAGATTCTTTCTTTTTTTAGGATGAGGTCAGGGCAATTCAGAAAAATTTGTATTGTCAGCTGAGGAACAGGCACTATTGTCAACACTCGGAGCATAGACATTAAAGAGAGTATATGTATGGTTGCAATTTTTGCCCTCAAGTGCAGATACCTTCCGTCAGGTTCCGCATACTGATCTTCTATAGCCTATAAAATATCTTTCCTGAAATAAATGGCACCCCCTCTGGACTTGGTTTTAAAGTTTGCTAGTATGGGTGGGTCTAGCCACGGAGCCCGCAGTAGAATAAAGTGATTGTTTTTTTCAGTGCGTCTTCTGTAAAAATATTATATCGGCTTTGACACGTTTTTATGTGCGAGGTGGACCTTCAGCGTTTTCTCTCGTATAATATTTAATACACTGTGGACATTCCAAGACTAAGGAATTATAGCTTTGGGACGGTAGGGACATCCCTGCCTATCTCTATGGTGGTATGCTGGTAGAAGGTCTTAAGAGCGTTGAAATGCTGGAGTGAAGATCACAGGTTGGATCGCAGCGAGCTCCCCTGTGATTTGGCTGGGGTGGAAGGTCTAGGCTGGCTGTTGAGGCTACCCTTTCATAGGGAGCCTGTGACACAAGTTGCCAAGATTTACACATGGTGCACACAACAATTAACCACAACTGTCTAAACGACATAAACTGAGGATCCATGTTGGATCTGAAACTAAACCTTTTTAACTTTAAGCTAAAGAGGGTTAGTAACTTATGAGGCTCTAATCCCGCACCTCTGCATGACACAGTGTTAGTGATCCGCCTGGTGAAGACCAGGGGTGGTGCTCAGGCAATAAGACAACTATATACTAACATAAACGGGGTCCATACGAGATCAGGGTTGTCCTATCAACCATCAACCCATGCCTCCCCACATCTCTCCACATCAATCAGGGCTCACCCTGTCAAAGACTAAGTCCCTGGTGTTCTTTAATCAGGGGCCTTCAGTAAGAACTTTATGGCCGCACTCTCTGGCTTGTCATAAATGGATACCTGGCCATTTTCTACCACTCTAAGTTTTGCAGGATATAACAACTGGAAGTATACCCCGCTATTGTGGAGGTGTTTGCAGACTAGGTGGATGCTTTTCTTTTCTGGGTGACCTGCATGGAGAAGTCCTGGAATATTAAAATCTTGTCCTCCCCCATTCGGAGGTCCCTGCATTGTATGTATGCTCTGAGAAATTTTTCTTTAATCGCTTAGTTTTGAAATTTCGCAATAATGGGCCTTGATCTGCCTCTCTGCTCCTGTACTACGCACATGCAGTGGACTCTCTCTATTGTTAGCAGGTCTCTAGGTGTATCCAACTAAACCAGGGCTGGCCGAGGTTCTTGGGCGTCAGGTAAAGAGGCTAATGCGTTGTGCCTGCTCCGGGATGTCCCTCTGGAAGACCTATTAAAATCCTTAATGTGTGTGATTCCGTCCGTTTCACATAAATGTCTTCCATATATGGCATGCGATTCGTACTATTTTGACAGGCCCATCCTGCTGTGTGACTGGTTATGTAAAGCTCGAAATACCCCGGATCCCAATTTCTAAGTTAGTCATTCTACTTGATTATTGGGGGATTCACTGTGCGAGACACTAACTCTATGACTTTTTGTGAGTTACTAGTTATCTGTGCCAGGGCAGCATTGATTGATGCCTGGATGATATCTAACTTCTTGTCTAGGGCTGGTAGGATGAGGTTTGAGACTTCTTGTGCCACCGATATGGCTTCCTGAGTGATGCCCAGCAGGGAAGGGGGGTAACTGGTTGGGGAGGCAGGTGATGGCATGGAGGCTCCTTTAGGTGCTTGCGTTGACATCTATGCCACGTGCTTAGATGCTTTTGCCTGTACCTTGTTTATGTCTGGTGTCTGCTGTGAATGTTTCGGAGAAGGAGTGATCATAAATCGCCTCGCCACTGTAGAGTTGGATCGTGTAAGCCTATTGGTTTTAGTTAGCTGTACAAATTTGTCCATACTTTATAAGTGTGAGTCAGGAACCTGCTGGCACGCTATGAGGCTGGGCGGATTGGCGCGGCTAGGGGGGTTGTCTAACTGTTGTGGGGATAGGGTATTATATTTGAGGTTGTTTAGGTGAGAGAAATTCCTGATGCAAGGATCTGGTGGTAGGTACGGAGCCGGGGACTCAGCGGGTAGAGTAAAAGATCCTGGGTATATAGGGGGGCCTCGTCAATCTCAGTCCTTACATTTTGAAATCGAGGAACATAAGTGTTAGGGGGCTCCAAATAGGGCTGCTGTCACGGTCGGAGATTGTGGATCCTCTGAACCACCGCAAGCGATGGCGTAAGCCACGCCAGGGAGCGGAATCACCAGAGCCCCCCGCTCCCCCTCCCCCCCGCAAAGACGGGTGGGACTTGCTGTCGGTTGGGCTCCCCCATGACGTGACTTGCGTGAAAAAGGTAACAAGAATCATAGCACACGACGGTGTACCCGTGGTCTACTATCATTCATCTCCGACCCCGTCAGGCAGGCTCGTAGTCCGGGGACGAGGCTAGACTTGGTCCCGGAAGGAGGTTGGCTATGGTGTCGTAGTCGTAGGAAAAGGCAGAAGAGGTAAGGGCAGGACGGCTAGGATTCATGGTCGATGGAAACGGAAGCAAATTGGTACGGTACTCGGTATTAGAGGGACATGAGCTTAGACGCTTTCTCTATAGGCTAGAGGGCACTCTAAAGATCCGGCACATGACTCAGTGAAGGGGCAGGCTTAAATAAGGGCATGTGACCGGCAATTACCCAGAATTTACCCGAGATGCACTGGCCCTTTAATTATCACAGGGAGGCCAGCCCTAGGAAGCGGGGGTGCGCCTCGCCGGGAGAGACTGGAGCATGCAGCAGGTGCGCCGGCCGGGTAAGTAGGCAGGGTACCGGGCGGCAGGGTTTTGAGCGTGCAGCCCACACCCCCGCCGACATGCGGCCAAGGCAGGCACCCACCCGTGTCAAGCTGCTTTCTGGTAAGAGAGATGAGAGGAGTGAGTTAAGTCTACTGCGGGCTCACCTTCTGAGTTGTGTGGTGTGGCGGTGGCATACTGTCGCCAACGTAAGTTACTAGGCAAAGACTTACAATGTTGACGTGGATTGTGAATGGGTTGTAGTTCTTGTGGGGCTGCCTCACCTAGTGGCCGCGGATGGTATTTATATTGCAGTTGGGGGGAAGGTAATTATGCTGCTGTGATGAAATGTTCTAGATTGTTGCGGAGAAGATCTCTCTCCTTTATTCAGCAGTTATGGGGGGGTTGGTTTTGGACCAAAATTGCTGATCACCAGTTTTATGGGCCTGTTAGAGTCCCCGGTCTGCGTCTTTTAGTACCAAAAGGGTGCTTGTCCTCTGTTTGTATTATGGCTGACCATGAATGAATGCGTTTAAGAAGAGTGCAGTTTGTTCCAAGGTGCAGGTGTGTAGCGATATGATAACAGACGCACTATTAGCGGGCTTTTCTATACTGGTTCAGACATTCGCCGTGGATGTGTGTGTCGTGACCTGGGAAGCTGGCTTTCCAGCAGCGGCTGGTTACACTGGTCAGGGATAATCCCCTGGGGACGCAGGGATGGCTGTGGCGCATCTCTAGCCTGGTCGAGCTTTTACCCTGGGTCGGGGTGATGTCCGTTTGTGCGGCGTCTATGTGTGCACGTCCGTGTCTGCAGTGGCGCTCTCACATTCGGGTGGGCCTGGTTGTGTAAGGCAGCTCCCTTATAGCCGCCTTCCGCCTCGGACTAGCAGGCGCCTGTCTCGACCGGGAGATATTGACTATTCCGGCTCTCTCACTACACCTCAGTCTGAAGGTGTAGCTGGGGCGGTGTCCGCACAGTGCCTGCACCTTGCGGCTGTCTGGCCGTGTAGAGGCGGGTATCCCCAGTTTGTGCATTCGGTATACGTCGTTGCTAGCCTACTTCTGGACTATCAGGGATATTTAAAAAAATATATATTGTTGAGCATAAGTAAAAAATAAAAACAAAACAGAAATTTGATACTATTGTACTCACCCAAAGAATAGTGGTATTATAGTATTTTTACTGCACAGTAAGTTGACTAAGTTTAAAACCCATAAAAACAAAGGCAGATCAAAAAGTCACATCTATCTCAAAATGGTACATGTCGGCCCCCAAAAAATCCACCTTCACTCAGCTCCGTAGATCCATATACTGTGTTTGGGCGACACACTAAGAAGGAATGGCCTGTCGGGGGCTAGTTGATGGGTTTGATAGACCCTTTTGAAACATAGAATGATTTCCAGACAGCAAGTCCATAATTAATAGGCAAGATAAAAATTCTGAGATTTAATATTATATGTGTTGATCAGAAATAGAGACTCCATAAAGGAGAGTACTGTCTAGTGACACAGAAGTTTCTTTGACTTTTTGGTGTCAATAGAGACATTATTCGCATGTATTGGCAAATATGTATTAAAATAACTCAGTGTAAATAGACAAGCATCAGACAAAAGATATTATATACAAAGTATATACAATATATACACAATAGAAATATAATAAGGATGTATGCATGGATGTGAAAACATCTGCATCATGCAACAAAAACAATGAACATAAGAAATATAATAAATAAAGAGATAAATACCATGGGAATGATCATGTACATAGACTTGTGGTCCACAGTTCAGGAAATACTGTATGTCAAATTGTGACTCTGGGGGGGACAAATTATTTTATTTTTTTCTTCCTTGCCCCTCTTTTTTATTGTTTTTTAATTTCTTTTTCTGGTTTTCCATTCTCCATTCATTTTCTTCATGTATCTTATTTTTTCGGATTTTTTTCTATACCCCCCTTCTACACATATTATATTTCCACCTCGATCACTTATTTTTATTTCTCTTTCTCTCCCAGTTCACTATTTCATATCTTGTCCTGTTCCAATCTTCACTTTAATGTGATTACTCCTGTTTGATCTCCTCCCCTTCTTTATTTTCAGTTCTGTCCACTTAGTTTGTTAGGACCAGAAAAAGAATGTCAGTACTGACCCATCTAGAGGTTCCGCCTTATTTTGCTAAAAGTTACTGAATCAGATGAAGGCTAAAAACGCCCCATAAGTGAAGCCACATGTCCTCATTTTAGGAAAAAAATTCCTTCCCGACTCCAATCTTGCAATCAGAATAAATACCTGGATCAAAGACCCTATTCCAGAATCCTAGTCACTATAACTTGTTATATTATACTCCACAAATGATCTCTAACCCTTTTGAACTATGTTATTGAATTCACCATGACAAAGTTCCCTCTGGTGAGAGTTCCACAGTCTCCAACTGCTCTTTCAGTAAAGAATCCCTTTCTTTCCTCACAGAATAGAGGATGCCCTCTTGTTCTTGTACAGACCTGGGTTATAAATAATCTGAGAGAGATCTTTATATTGATCTTTAATATATTTAAACTTGTATTATGTCCCCCACGAAGCCGTGTCTTTTTGTCGGTAAGAAGTAATTAACCTCTATAAATCTGTGACTATATCTTGTGTGCGCGGGTACTGTTATGTCTATGGAGTCTTCAGTTTATACCATCTTAATAGCTTACTTATCGTGGTCACGATATTAGGTAACCGTAATACATTACTGCGCTCAGCCGCAGTCAGATCCTACACTCCGTGGAATGTAGGCAGCGGAATACGGTTGCGCTCAGTGCGTGTGCTGATTATTTGTGTTAGCGTCGCGACAGCTGTTCAGTTTTAAACATGGAGTCCTATCGTACACGGGCATGTGGCTGTTTTCACATATTCCCTACTTTCGTCTGTGGTCATAGTCTTCATGGGACAGTTTTATGGACTTTACTAATATCTCATTCTGCCTACTATTATTACTATTATTTATCCTACCCTGACCATCCATATATTCCATTTTAAGTTATTGGGGCTAACAGGCTTCCCGTAGATTGGTGCTGTGCTATACTGATTCAGTATGATGGTACTATGTTCCAATATTTTTGCACATTTGCTTTACTGACTAGTACAGGTTTGGTGTGTCCCAAGGGACTTTATCTATTCTGTTTGTGCCACATTTTATTCCTTTGCTGCACAGGTATACTATTTGTCTATCAAGAGTCACAATTTGACATATTTCCTGTACTGTATGCCAACATGACCTTTCCCATTATATGTATCTACTTATTATATTTCTTATGTTCATTGTATTTGTTGCATGATGCAGATGTGTTCACATCCATGCATACATCCTTATTCTGTACCTATTGTGTATATATCGTATGTACTTTGTATATATTATCTCTTTTCTGATGCTTGTCTAGTTACTGTTCTTTTTCATATTGTTTCTCTGCAGTGACATATACGAATAAGGTCTCTATTGACCGAAAAGTCAAAAATGTTGTGTCACTAGAAAGTATTCCCTTTATGGAGCTTGATGTATCAATAAATATTTCACTTGCTATTAATTATGAAGTTCTGTTGAAATAATTCTAGCACTGAGGTTAAGAGGTGAAAGAACAAAAAAGTTATTGGTCACAGAAAACTGTGCTGCATAGCAAATTTAAGAAATAGAGAATGTTTGGATTTTTTTACAGTACTAATTACAAACACCCTACATATTTGGTATTGCTGGAATCATATCAACCTGCAGAATACAAATAACACATCATTTATACCGAACAGTGGAATGCTTTGGTACATAAAACAAATCCTCCCAGACAAACATGCACAAGTACGTTTTTTTCCGTTTTACCCACGAACTTAGAATTTTTTTTCTCCAGTTTGTGTACTAGTTATTCTATGGTATAAGTCATGAATGCCATATGGAGAAATGAACGCAGGAGATCTGTTTCCACAAAAAGTAAATGCCGCCTCACATACCTATGTATGATGGAAAGAAATAAAATAGTTATGGTCTTTTGGAAGGACAGAGTAGTAGAGTAGAACAATGTGTAGGAAGATAGAGATCAGAATGCGAAGAAAAGATGTAGAAGAAAGTAAAATACAAAAAGAAAAACTAATGCGCCACTATTATTGATGACTGGCCATCGGGATAGCTGGGGTTAATGAGACATAGAAAATGTGATAAAATTATCATAATGGTGCATGCTGCTGTTGATATGTTTTGCGGCAGGCGATTTTTGGTTGCTAAATTTTGAGGACTTGTTACGACTTATCGCGCGATTATGGAAACTACTCACACAATTTCATGTCAACCTTTTCTAGACATCTGTTTTAATGTTAGAGATGTCTGTGTGGCTCGCGCCAAAAAGTGTCTGAAATCACAAATTATATGTGGTCCTGATTGCGTACGCATGCTGTTTCTTAGCTTTGTGCCGCATTTTGGAGCTTAAATTCCTGCACATTTGAAAGAATCATACTGTCCATGTGTGTACAGCCATGGCCAAAAGTTTTGAGAATGACACAAATATTATATTTTACATGATCTGTTGCCTTCTTGTTTTGATGGTGTTTTGTTGATGTTTTTATCACATACAGAAATACAAGTGTAATTATTCATATTATGATATTAACTCAAGAGGCTTTTATTGAAAGTTGAAGTGTTAATGCAGCAAAGTCAATATTTGCCAGTTGTTGACCCTTCTTCTTAGCAGGACGCACCTCCCTGGCATGCTCTCAATCAATACTTGCTGGCGGACCACAATCCTGATCTGATAGCAGTCCAGTGCGTTTGCACATGAATGTCAATGCTTGCTCATTTGGAGTCATCACATTTGTGGGTTTTGTTTGTCACCCGTCTCTTGATGATTGCACATAGGTTCAATGGTATTAAGGATCTGGGAGTTTCAGAGGCATGGACCCAAAATCTCTATGTTTTGTTCACTGAGCTCCATTTAGTTATCACTTTGCGATCTTATGGCGCAAGGTGCTCCATCATGCTGGAACGGATTTGTGATCACAAACTGCTCTTGGACGGTTGGGAGAAGTTGCTCTTGGAGGACATTCTGGTACCATTCTTATTCATGGATGTGTTTTTATGGCTAGAGTAGACTGATAGAGAGCCGATTTGCCTGGCTGAGAAGCAACCCACTCATGAAGTGGTTTACGTTGGATGCTTTTACAGTTGGCATGAGACAACGGACTGGTGGTATCGATGGCTCACCTTGTCTTATCCGAAAACAAGCTGTTTTTCCGCAGATGTTCCAAAACATTTCTGGAAAAGGGGATTGAGGCATCTGAGGAAAAAATGACTTTACCCCAGTCCTTCAGCAAGTCCCACCATTGGCAGAATATCAGTCTGTCCGCTGATTTTTTTTCTGGGAGAGAAGTGGGCGTTCCCTTTGCTGCTCCTTGACACCAGGCCTTGCTCCATGAGTCTCCGCCTCACAGTGCGTGCAAATGCACTCACACCTGCCTGCTGCCATTCCTTGATTAAAGCTCTGCACACATGATGGTAGCCCATTCGACGAAAAAAAGAAAAAAAAAAAAAAACAAAAAGATGTAGTACCTGAACACTTTTAGAGAGACGGCCTGGCGCTTGCTGGTCTTTGTCTTGCGCGCCCTTGGAGCCTTTTTGGCAAACTGTGGGAAACCTCTCTTTGAATTCTTGATGATGCGATGATTGTTGACTGAGATGTCAATCTCTTTCTAGCTGCGATACTCTTCCCTGTTAGAGCCAGTTTTGTGCAGTGCAATGATTGACTGCATGTGTTTTCTTTAGAGATAACCATGGTTAAAAGAAGAAGGAAACAATGATGCCAAGCAGCAGCCTCCTTTTAAAGTGTCCAGTGGTGTGATTCATAATTATCTGATCAGAGTGACTCTCCAGCCCTGTCTCATTAAACACCCGACACCTGTGTTAATAGAGCAATCACTGAAACGATGTTTGTGGTCCTTTTAAGGCAGGCTTGCAATGAAGTTGAAAATGTTTTTGGGGGAAAAGTTAATTTTTTAGGCAATTTTAAACTTTTGAAATTTAATTGCTGTTAAGCTGTCATCTTTATACTTTTCTGGAGTATATCCCCAAATTCCCCATTTAAAACCTATGCGAGACTTGAAAAACTTAACTTTTTGTACTTTCCAAAACTTTTTGGCCATGACTGTATAAATAAACAGCATGTTGGTCCATCTTGTGGTCAATATCTAGATTTCAGCGCATGAAAATTAAAAACAGTTTCATTAAAAAAAAAAAATTATCCCCATGAATAGAAATGTATTGTACAGGTGCGCAGCTAGCTGCGAGACGACTGTGCATGAGAATGAGGAGGGCAATCCTTTTAGCAGTTGTCCTCACCATTCACTTCTATGGAAGTTCTGAATATATCCGTGTGAGTATGCTTGGCTATATTCTGAACTCTCATAGAAGTGAATGGATAGCAAACACCAGCCTCCTTTCTCATGCACAGTCAGGTAGCTGTGCAGCACATTTTAAGTTGTAGTAAAACCCTTTTAACAGTGGAACCCAGAAACCCAAAACTGTTTTTAAACAGTGCTCTCAAATGCGTATTAGTTGTTATCCATATAATTTATATATATTATATATTTTTTATGGCTTGCACAGCTCGGGGATCCCCGCATGAGTCTTTCGGGCTGAGACAAAGGCAGAATCGGGTTTAAAAAGGGTTTGCTTGGTGTGGATTTATTTTATAAGAGAACAAAAGGATGGAAAAAACAGCACAGAAAAAACAAAAACAAAACTTGTCGTGGGCCTTTTTTTTCTTCGGGGGTGTAGTTCCCACTATCCCCTTGTTGGTCCTACACGGCTTCCCCCAGTGTAAAACACCTCCGCCCAGAAGGTAGCTGGAGGTAAAGCCGACCCCCATCCAGCTTCCCGGGTGCCTTTTACACAGCCAGGAAAACCCGGAGTGGACCCATGGGGAGTAAGCACCCCCCCTGCTCTATGCTTACTCCAATGAAAGGCCGACCAGGAATGGCTGGTAGCGTGCTAAGGATTAACATAGGTCACAGTTTGTACCTGTGAATTATTTATCACGGCCCTTTTACTCCCTGGGTCTTATCTTTTGGGGCTGACCGGACTCCCCAGACATAGTCCAGAAAAACCGGTGGGATATTACTCCCTTGTGCCTTCCAGCTGCGGGTTTTAAAAAATTATATATTATATTATATAGTAGGCACATCCCATGTAAACGAGTAAAAGTGTCTGTATATCTTTGTCACTAAAGTGTTAACAAAAATGGCCCACTTTTTATTCACTGTGTAATCCAAGATGGGATTTTTCTGAAGTTACACTCTGCGTTAGAATTCCTGAAAAGTGTGGGGTGGTCTCGAAAAGGGTGTATCCAATAGCCAGGTCTAGTGATGCTTTTTATCCCTTTTAAATTTTTAAAAGTATAAAAAAACGCCATTTTGGGAATAAAGTCAAAAAGAAATTTTACATCAACAGCATGTTTTGATTTCTTTCTGGTGCACCCATTGTTATTTTTTAGCTAAATTTTGGTCCCCCCCCCCCAAAGGGCCAATAGCCCCCCTTTGAGGCTACTTCCATTTCAGCATGAATTAGATTGCAATTCTTGACTAACATATGGCCTACGCAGCTGAAATCCACAGTTATTTAGAAAATTTAAGGAATTGTTCTGAAATGTGCATAGGAATGCAGTCACAAGTGTAACAGTGCTTTCCAGGGCTATTTTTGTTGGACGTGTACCACTTTTAAAACATATGAAATAAAGCTTAAGAAGATTTTAACTTTAAAGAAAGCTTCTCACTGCCCCTTGGAAAGTGAAAAATGTAAGGGAGGCTATCATATGTTTTTTCTTACGAAAAGTAACCCAAAAAAAACCCGGCAGTTGAAATAGATCCCGCTTATACCCTTTTAAAATGATGGTCTAAATTCAAGAAACCACAATATAATAAATGAAGTTTATTACACACAAATATCCTAAAATTATTAATAAAAACCACTAGTAAGGGTCTGCTACATGTTTTAAAAATTTTGGGACGAAAAAAAAATGGTTTTTGTTGAAAACGCATATTCAATTAAAATTTAAGAAAAATTTTTTTTATTTTTGTAATTTGGAAACCCGTGCTGTAGCTTGTATAGGACAAATTTTACCACAGGGATTTAGTAATCCATGGTGAAGAAGATTATGTTTGGATTACTTGCAGAATAAGTGACACAGAACCTGTAATGAAAACCGGATGCGGATTAGCCCCACTGAATTTGTCTAATCATCATCCTTATACATGTTGAAAAACCAATAAAAAAATAAATCCCTGAGAAATCCGTAAAGGAAAAATCCACTGAAAATGTATCTAAAAAATTTTTCCAAAAACATGAAGGGGTTTTTCCCTTTGGCTGTTCACAGAGCCCTTCTTTCCCAAAAAGCTTCAGACTCCCCTTTTATTTGGCTGTGAGGTCTACCGCAGTGATTTTCTATGCTCTGCTATCTTTTTTTCTGTTATGGCAAAAATTTTGTTTTTTATTTTTATAATTCAAAATTTTCCAAATAAACCCAAAAAACCATTAAAATATGATACTTTATTTTGATCTTTTTTCGGGTGATTGGGGTTG